>PISX010009355.1:0-20447 GCA_004024625.1 Mellivora capensis
CTGATCCCAGGACCTTGAGATCATGACCTGAGCTGAAGACGGACGCTCAACTGACTGAGCCACCCAGGTGTCCCTACAAAGTGGTTTTTGTTTGTTTGTTTGTTTGTTTTTAAATAGCATGTGCCAGGGTGCCTGGATGGCTCAGTCTGTTGAGTGTCTGACTCTTGATTTTGGCTCAGGTCCCTCGTGCCCCCCCCCCACCCCCAGCTTGTGTGCTCTTTCTTAAAAAACCCAAAACACCCAAATGCCTTTCTAGTTTCTAGAGAGATAATGTGACATAGGTATTATGTATTATATTAATCTCTTCCAATATTAAGTCATCGTATTCCTGGAATAAGTCCTACTTGATGGTAGATGATTATCTTTAATATATTCTTGAATTTGATCTGATAGTGGGATTTGTCCATTTATACTTACATTAGTCTATGGGTTCCTCTTTTGTACTATATTCTATAGTATGTTTTATGTTACTTTATCAGTTTTGTGTTAGTATTACAGAATTATTTTCATTGTTTTTTTGTGCTTTTAAAAATGGAATAATGTTGGGGTGCATGGATGGCTTCATCCTTAAGCATCTGCCTTCTGCTCAGGTCATGATCCCAGGGTCCTGGAATTGAACCCCGCATAGGGCTTTCTGCCCAGCAGGAAGCTGCTTCTCTCTCTTCCACTCCCTCTGCTTGTGTTCCCTCTCTAGCTGTGTTTCTCTCTGTCAAATAAATAATTTTTTAAAAAAAAGGAATGATGTATTAACATTATGTCTCAAAATTTTGAAAAAAATTCCCTATGAATATTGCACACAAAGCCTTTTCCCCAAGCACCTGTTTAGTAAATTTTTCTCTTGTGATAATTGATTTAAGATGGGTTTACACTTTATTTTTTTAAAAGATCTATTTATTTTAGAGAGTAGGGGAGGAGAGAGAGAATCTCAAACAGATTCCCTGCTGAGTGCAGAGCCCAGCATGGGGCTTGAGGTGGGGGGCTTGATCTCATGACCTGAGACAAAATCAACAGTCAGGAGCTTAAGTGAGCCAACTAGGCGTCCCATACTTATTTATTTTAAATGTCTTATAATCCAAACATTTACCAAAAAAAAAAAAGACCCCACAAACTTTTCATTTTATTCCTAGTGTTCTTTGAAGCACAAAGTCTGTAATTTTTATGAAATTCAATTTATCTTTCTGTCACTTAGGCTTTTGGTGTCATATCTTACAAACCACTTCCTAATGTAAGGTCATGAAGATTTTTCTTGTAACAGTTTCAAACAGCTTTAGCTCTTTTTTTTTTTTTAAAAGATTTTATTTATTTGTCAGAGAGAAAGAGCAAGAGAGAGCGAGCACAGGCAGACAGAGTGGCAGGCAGAGGCAGAGGCAGAGGGAGAAGCAGGCTCCCTGCCGAGCAAGGAGCCGGATGTGGGACTCGATCCCAGGACGCTGGGATCATGACCTGAGCCGAAGGCAGCTGCTTAACCAACTGAGCCACCCAGGCGTCCCAAATAGCTTTAGCTCTTACATTTATGTTTATGATCCATTTTTTTTAAAAGATTTTATTTTTTTTGTTTCTTTTAATTTTTTTTATAAACATATAATGTATTTTTATCCCCAGGGGTACATGTCTGTGAATTGCCAGGTTTTATTTATTTTTTTGACAGAGAGAGAGACCACACGTAAGCAGAGAGGCAGGCAGAAAGACATGGGGGGAAGCAGGCTCCCTGCTGAGCAGAGAGCCCTATGCGGAACTCTATCCCAGGACTCTGAGATCATGACCTGAGCTGAAGGCAGAGGCTTAAACCACTGAGCCACCCAGGCGCCCTATGATCCATTTTAAGTTAACTTTTGTACATGGTGTGATGTGGAGTCAAATTTCATTCTTTTGCATGTGAATTTCCAGTTTTTGTAGCACCATTTGTTGAAAAAAATTCTTTTCCTATTAGATTGTCTTGGCATTCTTTTTTAAAAATTTATTTATTTGTTGGACAGAGAGCACAAACAGGGGGAGTGGCAGGCGGAGGCAGAGGGAGAAGCAGGCTCTCTGCCAAGCAAGGAGCCCTATGCAAGACTTGATCCCAGAACCCTGGGATTATGACCTGAGCCGAAGGCAGACACTTAACTGACTGAGCCCCCAAGGCATTCCTGTTTAAATTCTATTGACCATAAGTGTAAGGGTTTATTTCTAGACTCTCAATTCTATTCCAATGACCTGTCTACATATGTCAATTTTTTAAAAAAGATTTTATTTATTTATGTGACAGAGAGAGACACAGCGAGAGATGGAACACAAGGAGGGGGAGAGGGAAGAGGGAGAAGCAGGCTTCCCACTGAGCAGGGAGCCTGATGTGGGACTTGATCCTAGGACTCTGGGATCATGACCTGAGCCGAAGGCAGACGCTTAACCACTGAGCCACCCAGGCGCCCCTATATATGTCAATTCTTACGCTAGTACCACACTGTCTTGATTACTGTAGCTTTGTAGAAAATTTGAAATTGGGAAGTGTATCCTCCAACACTGTTATTTTTCAAGATTATTTTTTTAACAGAATACAATTCTGGAAAAAAAAAAGATTGGCCTTTTTTTTTTTTTTTGAAGATTTTATTTACTTATTTGACACAGAGAGAGAACATAAGTAGGCAGAGGGAGAGGGAGAAGCAGGCTCTCTGCTAAGGAGGGAGCCAGATGCGGAGCTCCATCCCAGGACCCTGGGATCATGACCTGAGGTGAAGGTAGCTGCTTAACTTACTGAGCCATCCAGGCACTCCTTTTGTTTTGTTTTGTTTTTAAAGACTTTATTTATTTATTTTTTTATTCTGGGTCCTGTGCATTTCCTGAAATTCAGGAAATCTTGTCAATTTTTGCCAGGAACCATTACATTTGGATGATAGTTCAGCACAAAGAATTCTAAGAATCTAAATTGCATCTGGAAAGGGATCTCAAATTTATCCCTCTCCTATATCCTAACTCACACACTGAATTTGAAAACATTCAGGAATCTCCAACTTGGTCCAGGACAAGGTTATCTAAGTTTCTCTTAGTAATTAATTCTTTAAGATGCTTTAATTTAAAAAAAAAGATGCTTTAATTTCTTGATGGATTTTAGAACATTAAATGTGAACAGCTCAATATTATAAATAGTAGAAGCTCCACTGAATAAGCTTGCTAGGTTAATTAATGTTCATTTCCTCTGAAAAACATTAAAAGATGCCTGCAACATTCCAGCTGCAGCTGAGAGCTACTCTTCAGCATATCTGCATACTTCTGCTCTTACAAATTAAACTGCATGGTTACCAAGAGTCAGCAGAGTCCCCCCCGCCCCCAAATTTATACTGGGTTACTCTGTAATTACAAATTTGCAATTTAAAGAAATATTAAACTAATAGATTAGTGTTAAAAAAGAGCAGTGAGGGACGCCTGGCTGGCTCAGTTGGTTAAGCGGCTGCCTTCGGCTCAGGTCATGATCCCAGCGTCCTGGGATCGAGTCCCACATCGGGCTCCTTGCTCGGCAGGGAGCCTGCTTCTCCCTCTGCCTCTGCCTGCCACTCTGTCTGCCTGTGCTCGCTCTCTCTCTCTCTGACAAATAAATAAATTAAAAAAAAAAAAAAAGAGCAGTGAGGGGCACCTGGGTGGCTCAGTCATTAAGCATCTGTTTTCCACTCAGGTCATGATCCCAGGGACCCTGGATGGAGCCCACATTGGGCTGTCTGCTCAGCAGGGAGCCTGCTTCTCTCTCTGCCACTCCCCCTGCTTGTGTTCCCTCTCTTGCTGTGTCTCTCTCTGGCAAATAAATAAATAACTTGTTTAAAAAAAAAAAGAGCAGTGATTTGTATAAAAACTAAGTTGAATGTTTTAGAAAAACTCAAAATGTAACAAATTACTGTAAACCTTGAGTTAAAATAGATTTGTGTTAGAAAATTACCATTTTGCAGCTGTCGAAGAAATATCACTCAGAACCATCAATAGAGACTAAAACTAGTAGGTAAAAATTTGATGAAAAATAGGGTATTTGCATTTTTTAGTATCTTCCTGGAAATGATTACAAATTACAAAACAAAAATAGTAATTTGACAAATTACAACACAAAAATAACAACTTGACAGTGGAGAAAACTGGCAAACACCACCTTAATCAAAAGCCCAACGTTAATATCACCAGTAATGGACAAGTTGATATTATGAGCCTCCTAACAGGACCTACTGAAGACATACTGCTGCTTATTCCTGCCAAAAATATTTATACCCAACCTGATTATGAGCAACATCAGACAAACCCACATTACAGAAAATTCTATTAAATGTCTTATATGTACTATTAAAAAATGTCAATGTCATGAAACACAAAGGAACACAGGAATTTTTCCAGATTAAAGCAGACTAAAGAGACATGCCAACTAAATACAATACTGATCCTTAACCAGATCCTGGAAGGAAAAGTTTTGCTCTAAAGGACGTTAATGGGACACTGGCAAAATTGTAATGTAGACTATAGATAATTAGATAATAGTGTTGAATCACTATTAAAATTTGCTGAGTTTAATACCTATATTGTGGGTTATCTAAGAAAATGTTCTTTTTAAAAAAAATTATTTTTTATTAACATGTAACGTATTATTATCCCCAGGGGTATAGGTCTGTGAATCGCCAGGTTTATACACTTCATAGCACATACCTTCCCCAATGTCCATAACCCTACCACCCTCTCCCTAACCCCTTCCCCCCCAGCTACCCTCAGTTTGTTTTGTGAGATTAAGAGTCTCTTATGGTTTGTCTCCCTCCTGATCCCATCTTGTTTCATTTATTCCTTTCCTACCCCCCAAATCCCCCATGTTGCCTCTCAACTTCCTCATATCAGGGAGATCATATGATAATTGTCTTTCTATGATTGGCTTATTGTGTTAAGCATAATATCCTCTAGTTCCAACCACGTTGTCACAAATGGCAAGATTTCATTTCTTTTGATGGCTGCATAGTATTCCATTGTATATATATATATATATACCACATCTTCATTATCCACTCATCTGTTGATGGACATCTAGGTTCTTTCCATAGTTTGGCTATTGTGGACATTGCGGCTTTAAACATTCGGGTGCATATGCCCCTTCGGATCACTACATTTATATCTTAGGGTAAATACCCAGTAGTGCAATTGCTGGGTCTTAGGGTAGCTCTATTTTCAACTTTTTGAGGAACTTCCATGCTATTTTCCAGAGTGGTTGCACCAGCTTGCATTCCCACCAACAGTGTAGGAGGGTTCCCCTTTCTCTGCATCCTCACCAGCATCTGTCATTTCCTGACTTGTTAATTTTAGCCATTATGACTGGTGTGAAGTGGTATCTCATTGTGGTTTTGATTTGTATTTCCCTGATGCTGAGTGATGTGGAGACTTTTTCATGTGTCTGTTGGCCATCTGGATGTCTTCTTTGCAGAAATGTCTGTTCATGTCCTCTGCCCATTTCTTGATTGGATCATTTGTTCTTTGGGTGTTGATTTTGATAAGTTCTTTATAGATTTTGGATACTGGCCCTTTATCTGATATGTCGTTTGCAAATATCTTCTCCCATTCTGTCAGTTGTCTTTTGGTTTTGTTAACTGTTTCCTTTGCTGTGCAAAAGCTTTTGATCTTGATGAAATCCCAATAGTTCATTTTTGCCCTTGCTTCCCTTGCCTTTGGCGATGTTCCTAGAAAGAAGTTACTGTGGCTGAGGTCGAAGAGGTTGCTGCCTGTGTTCTCCTCAAGGATTTTGATGGATTCCTTTCTCACATTGAGGTCTTTCATCCATTTTGAGTCTATTTTCATGTGTGGTGTAAGGAAATGGTCCATAAGAAAATGTTCTTATTCTAAAGAAATACAAACTGAAATATTTGGGAGTAAAGGGATATGATATGAACAATTTATTTTCAACTAGATGAGAAATATATCTGTCGATATATTTTTATTATATTGATATATATATATAAACTATATATTTGGAAAGAGAGAGAATGAGAGAGTGAGGGAAAGTAAATGTGGCTAAATACAATTGGCTAATTTAGATATACAGTATAGGGAATTCCTTTGTACTAATCTTACATCTTTTCTATAATTTTGAAATTATATCACCAAATAAAGTTTTTAAAAAATGACAGACCATGTAAATTTCCTTCTTCTCCCAAATTTGCTAAAATGACACCAGAATAACAACAATGGCATTAACCTTCAAGGGCAAAGAGAGAGAGGGCAAGGATACAAGAACAGATGATGCATTTCAGAAGAAATACATTTTAGAAAACAGAAAGTGGACAGAGGGGTAGTAATTAACCTTTCAGAATGGAAAAAGTTCTAATTTAAGTTTCTGCAGTGGAGGATAGAACTAGAACTGGGCTAATTCACCTAAGAGATCCAAACCTTATAATGTAACAGGTACCATAGAAGGCATGAGTAAAGAATAGGTCTGAGAACAGGAAGGTGAATACTGAAACTCTGTCTACAGAACATGTAGCACAAGTAGACAATTGCTGTCCAGCAATCCCACTTCTGGTTATATATCCAAAGGAAATGAAAACAAGATCTCGGAGCATTATCTTCACTCTTTCATTCCAGCATTATTCATAATAGCCAAGATGTAGAAACTTAAGTGTCTATTAGTGGATTAATGAATGAAGGAGACATGGTATATATACACAGTGAAACATTACTTAGCCAAAGAAAGAAATCCCGCCATTTGCAACAACAGGGATGGATCCTGAAGGCATCTGAACTTACCTTCAGATGAAGGTTAGTTGGACAAAGACAGACAAATACTGTTTGATCTCATATGTGGAATCTAACAAAGCTGTGAACTCACAGAAACAGAGTAGAATGGTGGCTACTAAGGATTGTGGGATGGGGGAAATGAAGAAATGTTGGTCAAAAGGTACCAATTTCCAGTTTAAGATGAGTAAGTTCTGGGGATCTTAATGTACAGCACAATGTTTATAGTTAATAACACCGTATATATTTGGAAGGTGCTAAAAGAGGAGATCTTAAGTGTTCTTAGCACAAAAAGGAAAAGGTTAAAAAAAAAGAAAAGCATAACTATGTGATGAGGTGGAGGTGTTAGCTAATACTATGGTGTTAATCATTTTGTAATATATATCAAATCCACATGTTATACACCTTAAATTTACACAATGTTATCTGTCAACTACATCTAAATAAAACTGAAAAAAAGTATTTCTTTGGAGGCACTGAATCAAACAGGCACTGCATTCCTAGTCAGGATTCACTGTGAGGGATGGTATATGGCGCAAGACTACAAATCTGATGATTAAGTGAAAATTGAGATCCTTAAAAGTGTGACTCTCAATACCATGTTCTTCTGTCCTGGTCCTAGTATGCTAGCAGACAAGCACTAACCAATCCCCAGAGAAACAATTATAGGATCCTTCCCCGGAAAAATTGTAGATATCCAGAGGAAAGCTCCCAGTGATGCCCACAATGGACTCCCACACACACAGCTTTTAGTTCCTCACTCTTAAATTATAATGGAGAGCCAAGGATCACCAGTTGTTTGACAATAGTCATCATGAGGAGGAGACCAAAATAAACTCATAGGAAAAGGAGACAGAGAGCTAATGCAGGGAACAGAACTTCAAATAAAGTACAATATTCATGAAGAAAAGAGAAAAGGTGTGGACAAGAGAAAAGGTATGGACAAGAAAAGCCAGAGGACCAAAAATGGCCCTTGGAACATAAAGTAACCAAAATAAAATGTTCTGATACAAAGGTGTGGTGTTTTTCACATATATCTACAACTTCTTAAATATTTCTTGAAGAAGGAGAGCTTATTTCCCCTTCCTTTGAGTGTGGGCTGCATTTAGTGACTCTCTTTAAACAAACAGAATAAGGTGGAAGTGATAGTCACATCTGAGACTAGGTCATAAAAAGGCATTGTGGCTTCCTTCTCTCTTGGATCATCTGCTCTGAAGTTAGTTAACATGTGAGAACACTGAAGCAGCGTATGGAGAGGCCCATGTGGTGTGAAACAGGTGTCTTGTCAACAGAGAGGAACGGAGGCCTCCAGCCATCAGATGACTGAAACTCCTGCTAACATCCTGTTTTCAACCACATGAGAAACTCTGAGCCAGAACTATCTAGCTAAGCTGTTCCTTGGATTCTTGATTCACAGTAACTGTGAGGTAATAAATGTTTTTTAAGCCTTTGTTTTAGGATACTTTGTTACACAGCAATAGATAATTAACACAGAAAATTTGAAGATACAGTTGGGCAATCTTCCAAAGAATGCTTTTTTAAAAACCCAAAGAAAATAAAGAGAAATATTAGTTAAGTTAGAGGATCATCTCGGGCTTTGTAGCTGACAAAACAGAAGTTTGTGATTTGCTTTTTTAAAAAAGATTTTATTATTTGCCAGAGAGAGAGAGAGAGAGAGAGAGACAGCAACAGAAAGAGCACAAGCAGAGGGGGAATCAGGCAGAGGGAGAAGCAGGCTCCCTGCTGAGGAAGGAGCCTGAGGTGGGACTTGATCCCAGGACCCTGACATCATGACCTGAGCAGAAGGCAGACGCTTAACCGACTGAGCCACACAGGTGTCCCTAAAACAGAAATTCCAAAAAGACAAGAGAGAGAAAATAGAGAATAAATTAACAAACATTAAATGAAATTTCTCAGAAATGAAGAGCACAAATTTCCAGATTGAAAAACTTCATGCAGTACCTATTGCAATGTATGAAAAAAGACCTACAGCAAATTCCATCATTAAGAAATTTCAGAACATCAAGGAACAACAAAAAACTAGAAGCTTCCAGAGAGAAATAAGTCACATACAAAAGAATTCAACTGGAAGCTGGAGTACAATAAAGACATACCTTCAAAATTCTCAGAAAATGAGAATTTTCAACCTAGAATTTCACATCTGGGAAAACTGACAATCAAGTGTGAGGGTAAAATAAAACCATTTTGGCTTCAAAAATATACCTCCTATACATTCTTAGAAAGTTATTCAAAGATATATTCCAGGAAAGGGAGGGAGTAAACCAAGAAAGAAAGCATGGTTCCGGGAAATAGGAAATAAAACCTTGGAGAGAGGCAAAAGCAAATTCTATGGACAAGAGCTATCCCCCAGGCTTAGAGAATGAACAGTCTAGACAGAGTAGGTGAGAGGCAGTTAGGAATAAAAATAGAATGAATTTATTGTTTTGAGGGATTGAAAAAATATATATTGGGCATTTGAAAGAGCTGTTAAGATATTTTGGGAAAAAAGTAATAAATATATCAAGGGGTAATTGGGTGGCTCAGTTGGTTGAGCGACTGCCTTCTGCCCGGAGTCATGGTCCCAGAGTCCCAGGACCAAGACCCGCATCAGGCTCCCAGCTCCATGGGGAGTCTGCTTCTCCCTCTGATCTTCTCCCCTCTCGTGCTCTCTCTCACACATGCTCTCTCTCTCTCTAATAAATATATCAAGAACCAAGCAAATGAAAAGTGATGGCAATTCCTAACTCTAGGGGTAAGCAAAAGATTGAACAAAAGTTATCATAGTGACATTATTTGGCCTAGTAGTGAACAATTTTTTAATAAGATTTTATCTATTTATTTTAGAGAGACAGACAGAGACTCTCAAGCAGAGTCCACATTGAACGTGGAGCCTGATACTGGGCTTGATCTCATGACCCTGAGATCATGACCTGAGCTAAAACCAAGAGTCAGAAACTTAACTGTCTGAGCTACCCAGGTGCTCCGTCAGTGAACAGTTTTTAGCACTACAAGACTTAAGATTTTAACTTTTATTCATGTTTTATTGCTGCATCACAGACTTAGTGGCTTGAAACATTATTACCTCACAGTTTTGTTAAGTCAAAATTCTGGGCAGGCTTGACTGGGTCCTCTGCTCATTCTCCTAATGCTGAATTAAGGTGTTGGTCTGGGTTGGGGTCTTATGTGGAGGGTCTAAAGAAGAATCTATTTTCAGGCTTATTCAGGTTGTTGGCAGAATTCCGTTTCTTCCAGTTATAGGGCTGTCAGCCAGGCCACTCTCAGCTCCTAAATGCCACCCACATTCTTTGGCATGTGGCCCCATCTTCAAAGCCAGCAATGATGTGTCAAATTCCACTCATGCTTCCAATCTTTGAATTCTTCTTTTGGGCTAGCTGGAGAAAACACTGCTTTTAAAGGGCTTATGTGATTAGATTAGGCCCACTCAGATAATCTCCCTTTCTCCATATAAAGTAACAATCAAGGAGCATGGTATCCATAATATTCAGAGGTTCCACCTACACCCAAAGAGGGAGGGGGTCATATAGAGGCAAAGTTCACTGTGGGTCATTCTTAGAATTTTGCCTACCACAAACCTAAAACTGTGATATGACTATCTCAGGGTACTATGATATGATATGACTAAAATCAGGGTGGGAGAGGAGAAGCACAGGGTATGGCATAAGAAAACTAAATTCTTTAGGGCACCTGGGTGGCTCAGTTGGTTAAGTGTCTGCCTTCAGCTCAGGTCATGATGGGATTGAGCTCAGGAAGGCAATATATAATGGCCCCAAATGGATAAATCAATACATATCATATGAGCATTTTCCTTAGAAGTAGGAAGGTTAAGTACCAAAGAAACAACTATAAAGTTGAAAATTTGTCTCTGTAGAGTGGAGGTGAAAGGATTGGGGTAGAGGACTCATTTTCATTATAAGCTCTTAAGCATTATTACATTTAATATTGCTTTGAAAAGGAATTACAAAGATTACTCTTTTTTAAAGATTTATTTATTTTAGAGAGAGAGAGAAAGCGTGTACACATGTCCAGGAAAGAGGCAGAGGAGAAGGGAAAGGGATAAGCAGACTCTGTGCTGAACACAGAGCCCAATGTGGGGCTCGATCCCATGACCCTGAGATCACCACCTGAGCCAAAACCAAGAGTCAGATGCTTAGCCAACTGAGCCACCCAGGCGCCCCAAGAATTACATAGAAAACTTTAAATTTTTCTGATTAGACATGAGGAAGATAACTAAAAGTTTTGAAAAATACAAAAATCATAAAATAAAATAAGTTTGTTTTGCAAATGCTTGACTCCACTTTAAACAGACCCAAATGGAAATTATACATGATGCACTATGGGGGCAAACAGGTCATGGCACTCATCAACAGACACATTTTCAAAGATGTGGAATTGGCACCATATAAAAAAAAATGGTGAATCTACGGTTACATGCATTAAGTGAAACTAAAATGTATAAGGTATGTGTCTTTTCTTGATTTCCCAATTTACAATGTAATCTTTGACCAATTATTTGTCTAAGAGTCTACTGTCCAACTGACCCTTGAACAACATGGTTTTGAACTGCATGGACACAGGAAATTTGAAGATACAGTTGGGCAATCTCCCAAAGAATGCCTTTTTGTTTTGTTTTATTTTAAAAACAAAACTTTTTTTTTTTTTTTTTTGGTCAGAGAGAGAGAGGGAGAAGCAGGCTCCCCACTGAGCAAGGAGTCCGATGTGGGACTCGATCCCATGACCCTGGGATCCTGACCTGAGCAAAGGCAGACACGCTGACAGAGCCACTGAGGTGTCCCTATATGGATGTTTTTAATACACTACAACAAAAGAAAATTAAATATTATAAATGTAATTTCTCTTAGGATTTTCAAAATTTTTTTAAGATTTTATTTCAGAGAGAGCACAAATGGTGGGGGGAGAGGCAGAGGGAGAGGGAGAAGCAGAATTGCTGCTGAGTGGGGAGCCTAACACAGGGCTCAATCCCAGGATCTGGAAATCATGACCTGAATCGAAGTCAGCTGCTTAACTGACTGAACCACCTAGGTGCCTGCTCTAATGATTTCCTTAATAACATTATCTTTTCTCTATCTTTACTGTAAGAACACAATATATAATAAATATACAAAATATGTATTAATTGGACAACCTATGCTCTTGGTAAAACTTCTGGTCAACAGGTTATTAGTAGTTAAGTTTGGGGAAGTCAAAAGTTATATGCAGATTTTTTACTTTGTGGGGGGGGATCAGTGCCCCTAACCCCTGCATTGTTCATGGGTCAACTGTAATTATATTCAACTTGCATTATATAGCACTTATTAATTGATCTGAACTTGCTAGCTTGATATCTATTAGCAGGTTTATACCAGGGATCTGTAGTTCGTAGTCACAAGTTTATGGGTGTTGATTAGGTTAGCCACACTCCAGGGTCAGATGGACCATATTTAGTTCAAGGCGCCTCCTGGAAAGATGGAATCAGTGTACTAGTTGCCTTGTCAAACAGTGGTTTCACTAAATTCTTGTCCCAGAAGTGAAACTTCCTAGTTTTCTATGGAGCAATAAGATGTGGATAAACTTCTACCCCTGGTTTCACCAACAACTCCAGCAAAGTTTGAGTTTTAAGCACAGAAAACACCAAACTATTGTTTTGATATCTGCATGCAATAGACCATGTAATAATGACTCTGTGATGTGTGTGCATGTGTGTGTATGAGAGAGACAAAAAGAGAGGAGGAGGAACCCACCCAGTTCTTTCCCCCCATGCTTGCAGAATACCACTCTAAGGCTAGAGAATTTTTACTTTCTAGGGAAGTTGTCTAGGGGTATGAGAGAAGGTTACAAAGCACTGACTCCTGGAAGAATTCCCAAGTCGACAACTCTGCCCATTAGCTGAGCAAAAAGTTACCACTCATTCAGCTCCAGTGAATGGTGGACTCCTGGGAATCTTGAGAACCACCTATTAGGGAATAGTGAACAGCTTTACATAAAGCCCACCTGACATTCAAATTCAGGGTTTAGGAGTTAACAGATTTTCTGAGAAAGATTGATCAATCACTTGTATAGTGGCCCACTCACAGCAAAAGATCTGTGTCATTTGTTCCCATTACTGTTTAAAAATGAGCGCAAGCAATATGTGTTTGAAAATTTGGGAGTCAAATTCTGGCTCTATCACTGACCTTGTGTAAATAAGTTAACCTGTTTGAGCCTCAGTTTCCCTATTGGTAAAAAGGGACTAGTAATACCTACCTCACAGACATG
Organism: Mellivora capensis; assembly: GCA_004024625.1. NCBI lineage: Eukaryota > Metazoa > Chordata > Mammalia > Carnivora > Mustelidae > Mellivora > Mellivora capensis. The sequence goes on from PISX010009355.1 coordinate 12,994, forward strand.
TTGAGAGAATTAAATGGAATCATGCATGTGGAATGTTCAGCACAATGCCTAGCATACACTACATACTAAATAGATAGCTTCATATTATTTTTTTGAACCATCAAAATTTTGGATTTTTAAATAGAAGTTAGCAAGTGGACCTCCTCTGTCTAAATCTTGAGGTAAGCAGAGAGTATAAAATTGACAGGGGAGGGGGAACAATGTAGGGGTGACAAATTTGATGTCTATTCTTCCTTCTAACCTTACATCTTAGGCCAACTGTTTGGCCAAACCTCCAGTCTCTGATAGTCTGCCAGTGGCATGAAAAAAATTGGGCAAGCAGATGGTAACAGGATACTTTCCTATTAACCCCCTAGTTTTATTTTTAAAAAATTTGCACATGCAAGTGAGTATAAGGGGGGAGGGGCAGAGAATCTCAAGGAGACTCTTTGCTGAGCACAGAGCCCAATATGGGGCTTGATCTCAAGACCCTGAGATCATGACCTGAGCTGAAATCAGGAGTTCGGTGCTCAACCTACGAAGCCACCCAGGTGCCCCTATTACCCCATAGTTTTGTAAAGCGAAGTCTTTCTCTCTGCCTAGCCTATGGCAAAATTAATTAGAAATGAAACTCAGACCTCTTTGGATTGGTACACGGTTTTGTTTACTAGTTTAGGTAGCAAACTGGGTAGGAAAAACCCACGCTTGGTGCTTAGTTCCCTCATAGCGAGAAGTCCCATCTAATAGGGGCAGGCAGGGTTGGAGCAGCCAGGAGAGGCCTAGTCTTGGAATAAGGAAGATTTATGGAATAGGCCAAGTTTGTTTCTCTGAGAGGTGAAGAGCTCCTTATTTGGAGACAATAGCAGCCCATGGCATAATGCTGGGATGGGTGGCAGCCAGCGGGGGAGGGCAAGTGTGGGGCTATTAAGGGATTTCTAGGGTCCACCAGTGGGACCCTTTGTACGAACCTTACCTGAAAGCTGCATATGGAAAACAGCTGCTTTGTTGTCATTATAAAAAGGATATACTGTACCTAATAAGAGTTCTATACTAGTCTCTTTCAATCTTTGTGTTTTATACTTACCAGTCACCCCCTACCTTCACCCCAATAAAACTTTGCTTTAGTACCTGCCGACACTTAATTTCCTTCACTTATGTTCTCCATTCTGTCTGAAATACACTTTCTCCTCCATTTCTGTGCTTTCAAACAATTTATCTTTTGTTTTATTTTACTTTATTTGTCAGAGAGCACAAGCAGGGGGAGCGGCAGGCAGAGCAGGCAGAGAGAGAAGCAGGCTCCCTGCCGACCAGGGAGCCCGATGTGGGACTCCATCTCAGGACCCCAGGATCATGACTTGAGCTGAAAGCAGACACTTAACCAACTGAGCCACCCAGGCGTCCTCAGACAATTTATCTTTTAAGACCTTAACCAATCGTCACATCTCCTCCAAAGCCTCTTCTAACTTCCTGTTTTAGTCAATCAAATATCATTTATTAATTTACTTACCTACAAGTATTTGTTAAATCTCTTATGTATTGGAACATTAGAGCATTATGTATTAGATATTGCTAGGCATTGTGGGATAATATAATCAGATATTTACCATTGCCCATTAAAAACCCTTCAGTGGTTCCCTATAAAATTAAAATGCTTAGCATGGATAACAGCATCCTCAATTTCCTGGGCCCTGCCAAGTTTATAAGGCTTACTTCCCAGCACCTGTCTTTACACTTTGTCTGTACCCAAGAACTTAAGAGTTCAGTGAATATGGCTCTCTCAACTCTCTGTTCCTTTGTCTGTAATATTCTCTTTTGGTCTACTTGGGGAATTCCCATCATCCTGGCAGCATTCTGTTTGAAGTCTTTCCTAAAGGATTCTCCTGTGCTCATTCAAATCCAATAGCATCAGGTACTTCCTCTTTTGTGGTCCCACAGTATTCCATATTTAATTTATTCATACATTATACTGCAAATTTTTTGTTTGCATATTTATCTTTATGGCCACTTTATGGCAGAGACCTTATCCTATCTGTCCCCAATCACCAACAGAAAGCCTGGCACAAAACTGTTTTTAGTAAATGTTAACTAAATGAGCAAATGGATAGTAATGAACATTTATTCAGTTGAACAGGCTGAATGTCTTAATAAGGATATTAAATGACAGAAGAGGGAAACTCAATGGATAATCTCTGTACTCCGTAATTTTAGCTGGTGACTGGTGTAACTGTTAATTATGGGTGATAAATCTCTAACTCAAGGTAGAAAAAGAAATGGCCAAGAAGAAGCTCTTCTAAGCCTCTACCCAAATTCCCCTTACTTGTTTCTTCAGTTGTGTCCCTTTTCTTGTCCCGAAAGGAATTTTGATATCCCAATAGATATAAGTTGAAGAAGGCCATCTCAGCTCCTCCCTGTCGTCTTCTGGAATTTTCAGGCTGGAGCACTGGAGTCTGTTTGGTAACCATGGTTATGCCCTATGAATTACTATGACTAACACTCCCTTTACCTAAGGAGACAAAGGATTTATGGGTTCACAGTAGAGCTGGAGTGGGACTGGGTTAAATAACTTCAAAAAAATGGAGGAATCAAGAGCGAGTTACCCTTTTTTTCTTGCACCAGTCTTTTTTATACTGTGTTTCAGAAGGCAGTCAATAAAAAGAGCACTGACTTGGGCTCAGATATTACTTTTGCCATACTCTCAGTATCTGAGTTTGAATAAGTTAAGCCTCTGTTTATTTTTTAAAAATGGCAATGGTATCTATCTCAGAGTTATGAGAATTAAATGATAATGTATGCAAATTTCCTTAGCATAGTGTTCAGCGTATAATGGAAACAAACAGTATTTAAATGTGAATATGGTACTTCTGATGAGTATTTCAAGCAGTGGTGTGCTGAACCAGTTCATATTGATTTTTGAGCTCCCTCTTAAATTTTTGGGAGTTTTACAAGATGGTTGTTTAAAATTATCAAAACTTACAATTAATTATATGAAAAGTAAAGGTAGTAAATACTAAAAACTCATCTCTTCCTAATTATTTTACTATTATTTATGCTCATGAAGTTTTATCTATTGTATGTGTATATTCTGTTTTATTCTTTTTTCTGTTTGCTTTTCAGTTTGGGAAGTTTCTGTTGACATATCTTCAAACTCACTGTTTCTTTCCTTGGTTGTGTCCAGTGTATTGATAAACCCATCAAAGGCATTCATTTCCTTTACAGTTTTTTTATTTTTATTTTTTAAAGTAAGCTCTAGGCCCAACATGGGGCTTGAACTCACGAGTTCAAGATCAAGAGTCACACATTCTAGTGACTGAGCCAGCCAGGCACCCCTGTTACAGGTTTTTTTTTTTTATTCCCAACATTTCCTTTTGATTCTTAGTTTTCATTTCCCTGCTTCATTACTCACCTATTCTTGCATGTTGTCCACTTTTCCCATTAGAGTCCTTAGCATATTAATCAGTTAGATTCCCATTTTGAGAATTCAAAAATTTCTGCCATATATGACTCTGGTTCTGATACTTGCTTTGTCTCTTGAGACTGCATTTTTTGCCTTTTAGCATTCTATATATATATATATATATATTTTTTTTTTTTTTTTTTAAGAAAGTCACACATGATACACTGAGTAAAAGGAATGGATGTTTTACATTTATCTGTTTGGGAGTTCAGGTGCTATTTCCTGTTTGTTATGGCTGTAGGTATCACAGGCTAAAATTTCCTCTGATGTCTTTGTCTCCCCTGTTGTCTTTGGGTCTCCTTCTTAAATAGGGTCCGAGTCTGTAGTTCTTTTGTTATAATCACCTGTTATTATATAGGAGACCTACTGATGTGTTGGTAAGGGGGGGGGGCGGGTGAAGAAAGTGCTTTATAATCCTATCAGGTCTCAGTTTTTTAGTGAGCTTGTGTCCCCTCTGGACTGTGACCTTCACAAATGCTAGAGTTGGTTATTCTGCTTTTCCTATATTGGTTAGGCTCTGTTAAATAGCTTCCATTGAGGACAGGCCTTTGTTAAGGACAACTGAATGCTCTAGGTCTATTTCCAAGTAGCTCTTTTTCCCCTTTCCCTTCCAGAAGGACAAGGGGATTTTTCTCCAATCTTAACAGTAAGAACTATGGGGGCTCCTGGAAGTAAAACTCATGAAAGTGCAGGGGCCCTCAAGAGATTTTGTTTTTAAGGATTTTATTTATTTATTTGACAGAGAGACAGAGTACAAGCAGGGGAAGCAGCAGGGAGAGGGAGAAGCAGGCTCCTCACTGAGCCCAATGTGGGGCTTAATCCCAGGACCCTGGGATCATGACCTGAGCCAAAGGCAGATGCTTAACTGACTGAGCTCCCCAGGTGCACCTGTTGGTTGTTTTTTTTTTTTTTTTTCCAAGTCTCTCAACCTAGGCCAAGTTCAATCTCCACCAATTAGTCAACTGCCCTTCATGTATTCCTACCAGTTTTTGGTTTCAATAGTAGTTTTTGGTCTCAGTAAGCCAGCCATGGGTCTCTGTTCTGCCTTTTCTGATTCTGCCTGTTTCTCCAGTTTTTGTGGTGGAGGTTTACCCTGTCCCCTTAATTCTCTGCTTGATCTAACAAGGGTTGTTGGTTTTCAGTTTATGCAGGTTTTGTTGTTGTTGCTGTTATAAGAATAGGAGCAATGACTGACTTCCAAGCTCTTTACATATCGGACTGGAAACCAGAAGTCCCTGTCTATTGTATCTATATGGTGGAAATACTATGTGATGGTATGCTCATCTCTTCCCAAGTCCATGCTCTGTGATGTCATGTTGGTGGCTTGAAATTGGCCATAATGAGAGAATTTAGACTACAGAAATGGTAAATGCTGCAAACAAAAGCTTGATTTATTTTGTTGGCTAGACTTAAGTGATAGTATGTAAATAATGTAGATTAAGTTTAAAAGTATATCATGTCTATACCCATTACATCGTCAAGAGCACAAAGAATTGAAAGGTTCTTCCAGTTTTCAAAAAACGATTATCCAATTCAGCAAAGATGTTGCTCAAGTCACTGACAAATAAGTAAAGTTCCAACATAAGTCTCATTGTCTCATTTTTTGGGGGGGAGCAGAGGGAGAGGGAGAGAGAATCTTGAGCAGGTTCCACTCTTGGCCCCTTATTTCACTTTTATCTTACTGATTAATGCAAATTAAAATGTCAACAAACAGTCAAAACTATTCTCATTTGCTGGGGTTCCTGGGTAGCTCAGTCAGTTAGGCATCTGACTCTTGATTTTGGCCCAGGTCATGGCATGATCTCAGGGTCTTGAGATTGAGCTCTGCATGGGGGGAACTCTATGCTCAGTAGGGAATCTGCTTGGGATTCTCTCCCTCCCTCTCTCTCTTCTCCTCCCTCATTTGTATGTGTGCTTGCTCTCCCTCTCTCAAATAAATAAATAAATCTTTGAAAAAAAAAACCCCTATTCTCATTTGTCAAATGTAATCACAGGTTGGTTCTTGCATCAAAAAGTTGGCAAAACTGAGTTGAAAGCATTCTGTGAGAATTAACTGGCTACAGGAAATTTATAATAAAGATCATATATTGTATTTTTTATAAATGTGTGCAACACATTCATGTTCATGTTTGAACTTATGTATGTATACATACACATACAATTATTTTCTGGATAGCTGCTTGTTCATAATTTACCTGTATACCAATACCATGGCCGATTTCAAGCTATCATAGGACACCAACTGAATGTGGATTTGGGAATTGTTATAAATGGCAAACTATCTTCTCATGTTTTAATCTGGAGACTATATAAATGTTAGAAAGAAATTATTTTGACAATAAACATGTACTGAACACCTACTGTGCCTGATGGTGTCCCATCAAGATCCAGAGATGACATTTAAGATCACACAGCTAAGGGACCCTGGGTGGCTCAGTCAGTTAAGTGTCTGCCTTCAGCTTGGGCCGTGATCTTGGGGTCCTAAAATCAAGACCCATGTCTGGCTTCCTGCTAAGTGGAGAAAGTGTCTCTGCCACTCCACTCCTCCCTCCCTCTCTAATAATTAAATAAAATCTATTAAAAAAATCACAAGGTAGTTAAAAGAATACCTGGGAATTTTAAGGATATTATATTAAGTGAAATAAGCCAGTCACAGAGACAAACACTGTATGATTCTACTTACGTAAGAGATCTAAAGCAGTCAAACTCACAGAAACACAAAGGTTGTCAGGGCTGGGAGGAGGGGGAAATGAAGCATATAGAAACAAAGTTTCAGGTTTGCAAAATGAAAAAGTTGTGGAGATCTGTTACATAACAATTTGAATATAGCTGATACTATGAAACTGTACACATAGAAATAGTCAAGGGTTAAAAAAAAAAAAAAAAGAATAGCTGGAATTTGAATCCAGGCCTGATTCAAAACTCTTGTTTAGCAACTGTTATACTGCCTCCTACTTTCAAATATTTATCCTCTCAAACAATATTTCCTTTCTCTGAGTTACACAGGTCCTGGTCTTCTGTATGGCAGGATAGCCACTGATTACCACCTGCATTGCCTAGAGCTTAACAGATACCATAACTTGTTCTTGGAAAATTGGTATACTCATTCAGGACAGCGAATTCAAAAATGGAGCCGTCAATCCAAGAGTTTAAATGAAGGACCAGGGGCACCTGGGTGGCTCAGATGGTTAGGCGTCTGTCTTTGGCTTGGGTCATGAGCTCAGGTCATGATGCCAGGTTCCTAGGATTGAGCCCCTGGGTCAGGCTCTCCGCTCAGCAGGGAGTCTACTTCTCCCTCTCCCTCTTCCCCTGTTCGCATGCTCTCTCCCCCAAAAATAAAATGTTTAAAATAAAAATGGAGAACCAAAGAAAGGTCAGAGAAATAGGCAAGAGGGTTCTGGGAGAAATAATTTTGGTTGTTTAAAAGACAATATAATTGGGACCTGGGTGGCTCAGTTAGATGTCTGCCTTTGGCTCAGGTCATCATCCCAGAGTCCCTGGTTTGAGCCTGCATCTGGCTCCCTGCTCAGCAGGGAGTCTGCTTCTCCCTCTCCCTTTGCCCCTCCCCCCAGCTCATTTTTTCTCTCAAATAAGTAAATCAATCTTTAAGAGACTATAATGACTACATAATTTTTAAAAATGCTTATTCTATTAAAAGGAATACACCTGTGACATTAGTTAGAAGTTTGAAATCATTTTTTAACATGTTATAACCTGAAATAAGTCATTTAAATCTTCCTGAACCTCAATTTTTCTGGAGTAAAATGTAGCTAATGCTAATTATAGGTAGTATAGGGCAAAGGAGAGCCTGAAATGGAAGGAAATATGTCTGAGAATGAATCAGAATCAAACTGAGTGGGAGCAACCATGTCTAAAATGGAAAAAACTCAAAATATTATGAAAGACAAAGGATTCTAATACTATCCCAATTTAATCAAGGTAAATTGTTTCAGAAAAGCAAGAATACAGTTTGCTAGAATGGAAAGAACAATGGAATTAGACCTGATTTAAAAATCAACAC
>PISX010009355.1:20547-52014 GCA_004024625.1 Mellivora capensis
GGGACGCCTGGGTGGCTCAGTTGGTTAAGCGGCTGCCTTCGGCTCAGGTCATGATCCCAGCGTCCTGGGATCGAGTCCCACATCTGCTCCTTGCTCAGCAGGGAGCCTGCTTCTCCCTCTGCTTCTGCCTGCCACTCTGTCTGCCTGTGCTTGCTCATTCTCTTTCTCCCTTTCTCTCTGACAAATAAACTAAAAAAAAAAAAAAAATTTAAAAATCAACACTTACAAGCAGTGCAGCGTAGGGCAAACTACTTAACTTCCCCAAGCCCTGGTTTCTTCGTTGTAGGGTGTTGTAACCATTTATTTGACAAATATTTATTGACTACTAGGGCCAGGACTGTATTAGGTAGGTGCCATGGATATTTCTCAATTTTAATATAATAAAGACTCTGATAATATCTACTGAATGTTTTCAATGTTCCTAGGTGCCAGGTACTATTATAAAGGATTTTAACTGATTATAGCTTCATTTAGTCCTTCCCACAACCTAAAACGTAGGTACTATTGCTATCATTTACATTTATATAAGAGGCACAAAGAGGTTAGGTATCTTGCCCAGGATCAAACAGGCACCAGGCATTCCCCTGGGAAATTTCTTTTTTTAAAAGATTTTATTTATTTATTTGCCAGAGAGAAATCACAAGTAGGCAGAGAGGCAGGCAGAGAGAGAGAGGAGGAAGCAGGCTCCCTGCCAAGCAGAGCCCGATGTGGGACTCGATCCCAAGACCCTGGGATCATGACCTGAGCCAAAGGCAGAGGCTTCAACCCACTGAGTCACCCAGGCGCCCCGGGGTTGTGTCTTTTAAATGAAATAGTCTATCAATAGTGTGCCTGGAACATGGTAACCACTAAACATTGTGAATTAAATTTCATTTCCTCACGTTGAATCACTGTGGCGAAGCACAGGAATTTTTTCAAGGCTTTAGGTTAACGTTGTAAAAAGCTTTGCAAATGGGCAGTTTACACTGCTACCAACAACGTTAAGAGCTTTCTACTTGCTTTATATTACGATATACGATAGGGCCCTCTCTGATCACTTTTTCCAGTTTTTGACAGTCTCACCTGTTCTCTGTCAAGTTCGCTATCTCCCCCATTTTCTACCGTCACCTCCGCTACAAACGAAGTTCTCCGAGAAACCGCCGAGGGGCGCGTGGGCGGGCGCTTTATCCCGCCACAACATTCGACTCCCCACCTCGTCCACCACGCGAAAGCTAAACCCCGCTCTCGCGCGAGGAAACGTGGTTTCGAGCGAGAACTTCTACCCCCACCCTACCTCCCAAGGGTCACATGACTGGCGCCTGCGTCCCGGACTCAAGGTCTTTCCTGGTCGCCTACTGGCTGTTAACTCGGCTACAGGTTGTCGCGAGGTCCATTCCGGAAATAGACTCTTTAACTAGCGCTCCTTTGCGGAAGCCTGTCACAACCTAGCCGTCCACATTTTAGCGGAAGTTCGTCACGTCGCGGTTGCCCCCGCACAGCGGATGTGTGTCGCCGCTTAGGTGACGCTGGGAAGTGCTTGCAGCCTCCGCCGCTGCCTTCTGGTTGAAGCACTATGGAGGGAGAGAGGAAGAACAACAACAAACGGTGGTATTTTACTCGAGAACAACTGGAAAATAGCCCATCCCGTCGTTTTGGCCTGGACCCAGATAAAGAACTTTCTAATCGCCAGCAGGCAGCCAATCTGCTCCAGGACATGGGACAACGTCTTAACGTGTATCCTTGCGGCCTAGGCCTCCGGCCTTGGAGTCAGACCCGCCTCGCTAGGGCTTCAGGGCCTCAGGCTCTGTCAGGGACGGGAGAGAGAGGAGGTGGGCAGGGATTGAATGTCTAGGTGGGAGAGCCTCCGATGGGGCGGGCTGAAGTTCAGTGTTACGCCAGGGAAGCGAGGCGGAGTTAATTTCCCGCTCGCTCACCAGTGCCACCAGCGTTGCTGGGAATTCGTATCCTTCGCTGCTTTGTGTTTTAATCAGCCGTTCCTAGTCCCCTTTCGTTGTGTTCTGGTCTCCTAGTCTGGTGATTTAGAGATTGTACTTTTCTGCTATTCCCCAGGTGTTTGGTGGAGGTTTCACTGTTGATGGCTGCCTTTTGAACTTAGTGTGTAAAGACAGTTTTGAGAAATTCAGGACCTGTAGGTCTTAAGAAAAGAGGGTGGCCTAGAATTAATGCTCTAGCTATGGTTCAAAATCCGTTCCTTCCACTTACTAGCTGTTTAAGAAACCTGTCACATTCTTGGTTTTCTTGTCTGTAAAATGGAGTGGATAACTTTTGCATGTAATTTTTGTACCTAAGAAAATGCCTGGCACTCATGTTCAGATGGTAGCTACTGTAAAACTTACAGAATTTCAGAGGAAGGAAGGATGTCAGTTTCTAAGTATATAGACCCAGGGATCTAATATTTTAAAAAACCGTTTACAGAATGTTGAATTTTTAACTTAGAGTTCTGATGTGTACTTGTTTTCTTTGTATTTCAAAGATCAGATAATTTAGTGATTTTTTTTCCCCCTTTCAAGTATTTTTGTCAGAAAATATGTTCACTTTGTAACAGAGAAAGCTTCTATAGTTATAAAGTTCTTTCCACTCTGGAAATGAAAAATTATTTCTGGGTGAAGCTCCTTTTATAGTGTGCGGCTGGCTGTAATGTTGTACCTTAAAGTTTTGCTCACCTCAAAAGAGGTGTCCTGTTTATTGAGGATATTTGATTTGTTTCCCGAGTAGTCAGTACTAAGTTAAATTTCCTGTTTGAAATTCTCTTTTAGTACATCTAGCCCTTTTTTATGTGTGTGTTGTTATTAAGGCTGTTGACATCTTGGGACCACAACCTCTTCCCTGGATAACTCACATTGTCCCTGAGGACTTTAGAAGTAAGGCATTTAAAATTTGGCAGTGAATGAGTATCAAATCATTCCACAGTGTTTCTTCTCCCGGGATCACCATATGAGAAGGCTTAGTTGCCACACACAAGGGGGACTGAAAAGTTAATTTTTGGAGCTTAGAAAGTGGGTAGATAGTAGAGACATACCTAGGGGCCAGATCAGGGAGGGTGTTATAAGTCATGCGAAGAGATATCCTGAGCTAATGGATCATCACAGCAGGATTTTCAGGAGGCAAGTGACAGGTTTAGGTCTACATAAATTTTTTATATTCCTTGATCCCACACATGCTAAGAAGCTTGATTGTTCATCAGTTTTACATACTGAATTTACAGATTTACATACTGAATACCGGTTGTGGGTAAGGCATTATGTTAAGCGTCAGTTGGTGGTTAATAATTTGGTGAAAGGAAACAGATTTGCTCTTCAATTTGGAAAATTAAGTATGATTTTCATTTAGAACCGTGTACTGTGCTTATGCATAGTCCTTTTGGGAGGATATATAGGTTTTATTTTTGGGAGTTCTGCCTGTTTTGGGGCCTTAACTTTAACATTTTAGCTCACAATTGACTATCAACACTGCTATAGTATACATGCATCGATTCTACATGATTCAGTCTTTTACACAGTTCCATCGAAATGTAAGTATTATTACTATTTTGTATAGCGTAATCATTTTGTGATCGATTCCAGCAGCTTCCTGTGTGTGGGGGGTGAGGAGGTTGATCTATGTTGCTGAACTGGGATTTGAAATTTAGAAAATAGGATCGATCACTTTCATTGTGTGTCACACTGAATCCAGTCTTCCAGTTTTTCAGTAAACTGTCTGGTTAGTTATTTGGTAGGTTTAGTGCATCCTTAGGATAGATGGATTCTCTAATAAAGAAATAGATTATTGAACACTACCATTTTTGGGTTGGGAGAGGAGCATTAAAGGGGAGATGATGCTTAATTTAAGTGTAATTTTGGAAGTGGTAAATAATAATGTAGCCACAGGAGAACAAGTGAATGTAAATGATTTAGATTTTCTAAAAATCTTTGATAGAATTGCAATCAGTGACTGGTTGGAGAGGGAAAACACATTATGTGATGATGGGGGGGTGACTTTTAAGACAGGAAGAAGAAAATAATAGTAATAAAGGGATTTTTTTTTCCTGGACAGAATTGTAAATAGTGCTATTTTCAGTTTTGATACCTGAAATGGTCCTATTTAACATTATTATAAATGACTTTGAAGCGAATACATAGTGATATCCCGGTTGCAGGTAAGACTATGTTTGTTTAATTAAATCACAAGGTAATAGGGATAAACTTGATGAATACTTCAGATGCGTTTGTGAGTCAAATATTCCCCCCCCCCCTCTTTTTTAAAGAATATGTTTTGAGGGACGCCTGGGTGGCTCAGTTGGTTGGACGACTGCCTTCGGCTCGGGTCATGATCCCGGAGACCCGGGATCGAGTCCTGCATCAGGCTCCCAGCTCCACGGGGAGTCTGCTTCTCCCTCTGACCTTCTCCTCGCTCATGCTCTCTCACTGCCTCTCTCTCAAATAAAGAAATAAAATCTTTAAAAAAAAAAAATATGTTTTGAAGAAAAGTGTTTAAGACTTACCCTTAGGATGATAGGCTTTGAGCTCTTTTTTTTTTTTTAATTATTTATTTGACAGAGAAAGATCACAAGTAGGCAGAGAGGTGGGCAGAGAGAGGGGGGAAGCAGGCTTCCTGCTGAGCAAAGAGTCCGATGCGGGGCTTGATCCCAGGACCCCGAGATCATGACCTGAGCTAAAGGCAGCGGCTTAACTCACTGAGCTACCCAGGTGCCCCTGAGCTCTTTTTTTTTTTTTTTTTTTTTTTTTTTTTTTAAATGCCATGGAAAGAGAATCTGTGAAGCTAGATAGTGCTCTTGTAATGTAAGTTGGCATACTCAGTATTGGGAGTAACTGTACTGGAAACCCTTTGGATCTGTGGATTAAGTATTCCCAATTTTTATCCAGTCAGCTTGGCTTTCTCCTACCAGTAGACCTCTTACCTCCAGCCATGCCCTACCTCTGATTGCAAGAAGCAAGTTTATAAAGACAGAGAAAAGCATTTAATGAGGATATCTGTCTGATAGCTCTATAATAGAAGGTAGTAGATAAAGAATGAAATTTGAAGAGGAAGTCCATAGCTGTCCTGCCAATTCTGAATGTTCTTCGTGTCTTCCCTTTTATAATCATAACGATTTGAAATCCAGGATGAAATACATCTCAAATCAGTTTGTCCACTTTATGCACATGTATATTATATACTTCTCCTGCTTATACCTTTTAAGTTATATTTTTCCTTGTTTCCTGTGTATTAAGCTTAGCAAGGACAGAGACTCACTTTTCTGTGTATCCTCCGAAGCACCTTCAGTAAACTTGAATGAATGAATGAATGAACTGGTAATTATCCAATAGAGATTCCAGTGGATGACGACCTTTTCCAAAATACAGTGATTTTTAAAATTTGGAATTGTTGATCCTCTCTAGAGAATTGATTTTAGGCACATTCTGGGATTAACAGATCAAAAATACCACCCTTTAATATCTTAGTTTTAAGACGTGATAAATCCAAGTTCAAATTTGAGAGGACTTAATACATTGTTGTAGCATTGTTATTTGTCCTATCAAGCTCCTGTGCATTTTTCACATTATTTTTTATCATTATAAAGGTAATAAATGCTTACCGTAAAAATTAATTTGGAAATGTATAATGTAGAAAGTGAAAGATCCTCTGTAATCCCACCCTCCAGGGTTAACCATTGATAAATGTTTTGTCATATAGTGTCTTGGGCATTTTTGTATGTAAATACCTAGTATTTCTATGTATTTCTATTAAAAAATAATTTCTGACCATACTACTATTATGTGAATTGCCTTTATTAACAGTATATATCGGATATCTTTTCATGTTGGTTTTTCATTACAGTTGACCTTTGAACGAGGTAGGGGTTGGGGTACCTACCTCTACACAGTTGAAAATCCACATGTAATTTTTGACTCCCCAGAAGGTTAACTAGCAGAAGCCTTACCAATAACACAATTAACATGTATTTTGTATGTTATATGTATCATATACCGTATCCTTACAAAAAAATAGACTGGAAAAGAAAATATTAAGAAAATCATGAGGAAGACAAAATACAGTTATAGTACTATATTGTATTTATAGAGAAAAAAATCTACATATAAGTGGACCGACACAGTTCAAACCAGTGTTGTTCAAGTGTTAGCTGTATTTTTATTTTTTTTAATGTGTGTTAGCTGTATTTTAAATGGCCACACAGTATTTCTTTATATTGTTACCATTTATTTCACCTCCATACTGGTGGATATTTGGGTTGTTTGTAGTTTAGTAATTATAGATAATGTTATATAACATTGGTACATATATTATGTGACTTACATGATTGTTTTAATGTAAATTCCTATAAGTAAAATTACTGTGTCCACAGGGGTACATTTAAAAAAAAATTTTTGTCCTGTCAACTTGCCTTACTGAAAGATTATATCAGTATACATTGTTTCCAGCAGTGTGAGAGAGGGTCCTTGTCTCTGCATCCTCACGAATAATGTATTTATTATATCAGGAAATAGTAAGTTTTAACTACTTGTGTGCTTGGGATACAGCGGTGAACAAGATAAAGGGCATCCTAAATTATTTTCTTAATTTACATTTTTTTTCAGTTAGTGAAGTCAAGCTTCTTAAACCTATTTAGGTCATTGTTCTTATGAAATTGAAAAATCGACTTAAAAATTGACTTGATTCTCTTTGCTCCTCTTTTATTCTGATTTTCTTATTTATACGAGCTCCCATATGTTAGAGCTGTATGTCATGTGTTGTGAATACTTTCCTCATTTTGTTCTATTTCTTTGTTCATAGTGTTTTGAAGCCTAGAACTCTTGTCTTTAAAAACTTTTAAAAAAATTTTTGTTGAGGTATAACAGTAAAGCACAAAAATCTGAAATATGCAGCTTGATTACTTTTTGTATTATTATCATTATTATTGTATGTATATGTAGCCACCACTCAGATGAAGATAAAGTATATTTCCAGCACCCTGGAGGATAGAGAACTTGTCTTTCAGTGGAAATAAATTTTATTTCTTTAGTGGACATGATTAAATGATTAATTTTCATTTAGTTTTTGGCATTGTAGTACTCTTTTTGAGAAGAAATTTAACCTCATGAATTGAATTTCTAAATGTACTGTCTTAAATGTTTTCAAATGAGGGAATGTAAAATTAATGGTGAGCAACTTGGTGTGTTTATGTAATATTTCATATATATGAAATTGGGTGCTGTATTTTAATACCTAACAGATTTATTATTTTTTAAAGATTTTATTTATTTATTTGACAGACGGATATCACAAGTAGGCAGAGAAGCAGAGAGAGAGGGGGAAGCAGGCTCTCCCAGGAACAGAGAGCCCGATGTGGGGCTCGATCCCAGGACCCTGGGATCATGACCTGAGCTGAAGGCAGAGGCTTTAACCCACTGAGCCACCCAGGCATCCCTACCTAACAGATTTAATTGGGTGTATTTTATTCTGGTTAGCTTATCCTTAAGGGGTTAAGCTTAGTGGTTAAGAGAATGGGCTCCAGGGACGCCTGGGTGGCTCAGTTGGTTAAGCGTCTGCCTTCATGATCCCAGCGTCCTGGGATCTAGTCCCACAAGGGGCTCCTTGCTCGGCAGGGAGTCTGCTTCTCCCTCTGCCTGCCGCTCTGTCTGCCTGTACTCGATCTCTGTCTTTCCCTCTCTTTCTGACAAATAAATAAATTTTTAGAAAATTTAAAAAAAAAAGAGAATGGGCTCTGGAGTCAGACATGTCTGTCTAGGTTTGGATTTTGTGAACTGCTTACTAGTTATATGGCTTTGGGTAAGTTACCATAGGCCTCAGTTTTCTCATCTCTTTGGAGTCAGTAATAGTGCCTGTCTCCTAGAGTACTTAATAAGATTTATTTGTTTATTAGAGTGCTAGTGGGGGAGGGGCAGAAGGAGCCGGAGAAAGAATCTCAAGTAGACTCTTCATTGAGTGCAAAGCCCAGGAGTTCCAACTTGGGGCTTGATCCCATGATCCTGAGATCATGACCTGAGCTGAAATCAACAGTTGGACACTTAACCAACTGAGCCACCCAGATACCCCCGTGGTTCTTATATATGTACGAGTGTGTGTGTGTGTGTGTGTGTGTGTGTGTATAAAAGATTTTATTTATTTACTTGACAGAGATCACAAGTAGGCAGAGAGGCAGGCAGAGAAAGAGAGGGGGAAGCAAGCTTCCTGCCAAGCAGAGAGCCCGATGCGGGGCTTGATCCCAGGACCCCGGGATTATGACCTGAGCTGAAGGCAGAGGCTTTAACCCACTGAGCCACCTAGGCGCCCCAATACTTAAATGAATTAATTTACAAAGTGCCTGTACATAACGAATAAATACTAGGTGGCATTTTATTCTTTTAAAATGGAGAAAATTTTAGATTCTAACCTGGTATAAGAATTCCTCTTAGAAATTGCCTTTGATAGGAACATGCTTTAGTAAACTGGCTTGGTAAGTGATTCCATGAGGAGCAATGAGTATTTACATGGTTGTGCAAAAATTAGACTGAAATTTACCTCTTGTAGTCTTCCATTTAATGAGTTGTTACCTTGCCTTCTTAGCCATTGTTTGTACACCATATTTTAGTTTGTGCCTTTTGAATATATTGTTAGTTCCTTGAAGATAAAGTTGTAGGCTAAAAATCTTAGTGTTGTCTTTAAGTAGTTCTTTTCCTTTCTGCTTTTTCCATTCAGTTAAAAAGTCCAGTTAATTTTTAAAGTGTTAGCTGTTTTTTCTGTATATAGTCATCATAAAATTGAAAGAAGAGAGGGGCACCTGGATGGCCTCAGGTGGTTAAGCGTGTGCCTTCGGCTCAGCTCATGATCTCAGGGTCCTGGGACAGAGCCCTGAGTTAGGATCTCTGCTAGTGGGTGCCTTCTTCTCACTCTCCCTCTTCCTGCTGCTCCCCCTGCTTGTGCTCTCTCTCTCTGGCAAATAAATAAATAAAATCATTTTTTTTTTTTTCTAAACAGAGACTAAAAGAGGAAATGATGATATTCCTGTAGCTAACTGCTCAGAATCCTGTTGACATTTTAGAATTTTTTTTCTTGGCACACAAATACACAAAGATTTAGTGAAGCCCTGTTAATTTTCTAAAATCATGCCTGCGGTTTTCCCCCGTTTTTCTACTGCTAATGCCTACTCTAAACTTTATTTCTTAATGCCTGGATTACTAATTTTTTTTTCTTTTTTAAAATTAACTTTTAATGAGTTTCATTCTTTCCTCCTTTTAGTCCTCCCTAGGACCGGTTATGTCTGTCTGTCTGACCTTCCTTCCTTTATTAAATACTTATTTGAGAGTGCGTGTTTTTTAATATTTTATTTATTTATTTAACAGGGAGAGACACAGTGAGAGAGGGAACACAGGCAGGGGGTGTGGGAGAGGGAGAAGCAGGCTCCCTGCCAAGCAGGGAGCCAGATATGGGGCTCGATCCTAGGACCCTGGGACATGATCTGAGTCGAAAGCAGATGACTGGGCCGCCCAGGCGCCCTTCCATTTAGTATGCTCTGATTACTCACATCTTGTTCGTGCCTATCTTCCTCTGGTTCTGCTTTGTTTATCCTGAGGTCTAGCAGTGTATATGGAGTTTGCTGCTTAAAACTGCAACAAACATGAAGGAAGAGAATTATTGCTGTGAATTGGATTTGTGGATAAAAGTCTCTTCCAGCAAAATAGCAGATAGCAGCAAGGATATAAAGAAGTATTAGAATGCCTGTCAGTTCTATTCCATAAAGTGAGATAGATATTTAAATTATATAAAATTATTTATCTTATTTCTTTGACTCCTGGTTCTTGCTGTTGCCATCTTTGATTCATTGAAATATTAAGATTCAGTAGAACTTCTTCTGAGATTTCTCAGATCCCTACCAGGCTACATTTATGTCATATTTCTCTAATCTGTTAACATTGTTTTGTGACTGAATTTATTGTTTACTTTTGTATTGGCTTGAGATTTTTTTTCCCTGTGTGCCTTTGTATAACATCTTGAATATAACACTATTTTAAAATTCCCTTTTATAAGATTTGTGCTCCCTCCATATATAAGTATACTCGAGATAATTCACATACAATAAAATATATCCGTTTAAAGTCTGCAGTATGCTGAGTTTTTGTTGTTGTTTTAAAGGACTTTATTTCTTTTAGAGAGAGTGCACATGAGCAAGGGGAGAAGCAGAGCGGGAGGGAGATGCGGGGGGAAAGAAAATCAAGTCAACTCCTTGCTGAGAATGGAGGTGGACATAGGGCTCGATCCCATGACCCTGAGATCATCACCTGAGCCAAAACCAAGAGTTGGACACTTAACCAACTGAGCCATCCAGGTGCCCCAATTCACTGGTTGTTAATATATTCACCAAGTTATGCAGCCATCACCATGGTCTAATTCCAAAAAATTTATATTGCCCCAGAAAGAAGCTTCTTAAGCATTCATGGTCACTCCCATTTTCCTATTCTAACCCCTGGCAATCACTAATCTACTTTCAATTTGCCCCTTGAAAAAAAGTATATAGAGGGTTATGATATAAACTTAAAGAACTTCATTTTAAATAGAAAACCAACTATTTACATCTAGTCGTTTCTCACATAGATTGCTTCCAATGAGAGTTTGTTGAAGGGTTGATTTTTGGGAGTGGATGTAGATTAACAGATATGAGAGGGGATGGCATTTTAAGGAGAAAAGGCATTACTGAGAAGTGATGAAGTTGGGGCAAGCAGGGAATTTGGTTGAGACTTAGGTCTTTTTTAGATCTACCTTGATCTAGGAATAAATAATGAATGTAATTTATTTTCTTTCCATCCAGTCTGTGGCTCCAGCGGCCTTATTTCTAGCAGCTAAAGTAGAGGAGCAACCAAAAAAATTGGAACACGTCATCAAGGTAGCACATGCTTGTCTCCATCCGCAGGAATCACTTCCTGATACTAGGAGTGAGGTAGGGGATTCATTACACATATCTGTTTTTCTTTCTTTATTTTGATGTTAGCTTAGTTTTGTAACTTTGATTTACTTAAGTCTGAGTGAGGGCTGTTGAATTTTTAGTTTTTATTTTTCCTTTACAAAAAACATCAGAAACTATGGCAAAGTTAATTGTATTCATATAGTAAAATTGGAAAATACAGAAAAACAAAGAAAATGTATCACCTAGGTATAATTTGGACCATGGATATGTAAGTGATCATTATTATTTCTCAGTTCTTTTCTATGAATAGCTACACACATATGTATTTTTATGTCTTTTCCACTTATTATAATGTAAATATTTTCCCATTTTATTCTCCCTTTTCTGTCTCTCTTTTTTTTTTTTTAAGATTTTTAAAATTTCTTTGACAGACAGAGGTCACAAGTAGGCAGAGAGGCAGGCAGAGAGAGAGAGAGGAGGAAGCAGGCTCCCTGCTGAGCAGAGAGCCCGATGTGGGGCTCTATCCCAGGACTCTGGGATCATGACCTGAGCCAAAGGCAGAGGCTTATATTTAACCCACTGAGCCACCCAGGCACCTCTCTTTTTTTTTATTTTTTTTTTTAAGATTTTATTTATTTGAAAGAGCCCATGAGCCGAAGGCAGAGGCTTTAACCCACTGAGCCACCCAGGTGCCTCTTTTTTTTTTTTTTTTTTTTAAGATTTTAATTATTTGAAAGAGCCCATGAGCTGGGTGGGGCAGAGGGACAAGCAGACCCCCTACTCAGTGGGAAGCCAGATGTGGGGGCTCTATCCCAGGATCCTGAGATCATGACATGAGCCAAAGTCAGACCCTTAACCGACTGAGCCACCCAAGTCCCGTGAATGATATTCTTACCATTAAATTTTTGTTATGGACTCTTCAGAAAAATGATTCCTGTCTTTTTTTTTTTTTACTTTTAAAGAAATGACAGAAGTTACATATGCTTGTTAAAGATAACCCAAACATTCAAGAATCATTTGTAGTAAAAGTTAAAGCTCATCTCCCCTCCTCCTGGCAGGATACTGCTGATTATAATTTCAGTATATGTTCTGTCAACCTCTATCCTGTGCATGTACACATAGCTTTTTTTCCTTCCATCATTTCTTGACTTTCTTAAAGAAGGGAAACTCTGTCCTGGCTTTTAAGTCTGTTGTTGGGGAGTGATGAGTTGTGAGAAATTTTGAGGTCTGACATTTGTGTTTAAATTGTGGATTTCTGTTACTAGATTATTTAAGTCTCTTACAATGGATGCATGAGGGACGCCTGGGTGGCTCAGTTGGTTAAGCCGCTGCCTTCAGCTCAGGTCCTGATCCCAGGGTCCTGGGATCGAGTCCCGCATCAGGCTCCTTGCTCAGTGGGAAGCCTGTTTTTCTCTCTGCCTCTACCTGCTACTCTGCCTGCTTGTGTTTTCTCTCTCTCTCTCTCTGACAAATAAATAAGTAAATAAAAAAAAATGGATGCATGAGTCATCTTTTATCAAATAGATAAATTTACATGTTCTCATTATATTGGAGAAAGTGGTTCTTTGGAGGGGTGGTTTTATTTGTTTGCTTGTTTTTTATAGATTTATTTATTTGAGAAGAGAGTCCAGGGAGGGGCAGGAGAGAATCTCAAGCGGACTCCGTGCAGAACATGGATTCCCACAACCCTGAGATCATAAGCTGACCTGAAATCACAAGTCAGACACTTAACCAGCTGAGCCACCACCCAGTTGCCCCTTTATTTTGATAATAGCCCCTAATTATGTGAATTGTTTCCCATAGCAGGGTTTTGATGGCCCTTCGTTTTTCTCTTGGGTACAGCAGTAGCTCTTGTTGAGAGTTACTGCCCTGGATTTTTATTTTGGTTTTAGACTAGTAAATGCCCTTGGTCCATAGGACTGATCAAATGAAGCAAAATTTTGTTTTAACAGAGTAAAACAAAAAATAATTTACTTTTTTTCCTCTAGGGTATATTTATGTAATTTCTCACCTGAGTTTCTATTCTTGTGAGATGGGGTATCTTAGAGGAAGATATTTTCTTCACTGTATGGAAAGCAGTACTAGCATAATTTAAGTCCTTATTGGACTTGATTCAAGATCATAAAACTAGGTGGAAAGTTCACTACACTATAGATCTAACTCCTGCCCCAAGTCTCATTCTCTGTCCTAGAGTTCTAGACCAGTGCTGTCCAATAGAAATACAGAGGGAGTCATGTAGAGTCATTTATAATTAAAAATTTTTAACTTTTCATTGAACTTCATTTAAAATCTTCATTAGAAATAAAATCTTCATATAAAAGAAGGTGAAATTGGGGCACCTGGGTGGCTTAGTCTGTTAAGTGTCTGCCTTCGGCTCAGGTCGTGATTCCAGAGTCCTGGGATCAAGCTCCACATCAGACTCCTCACTCAGTGGGGAGCCTGCTTCTCCCTCTCTCTTTGCCCCTCCACCCCTGCTCATGCTCACTCTCTCGTGCTCTCTGTCTTTCTCAAATAAATAAAATCTTTAAAAAAACAAAAAAATGAAAGGTGATATTAATTAGGATATTTTATTTAATCCCATTTCAGCATAAAATCAGTATTAAAACATTAATGAGGTCATTTACAGTATTTTTAAATTAAATCTTCAAAAGTTGGTGTGTGTGTATATATACATATTTTTAAATTTTATTTGCTTATTGGAGAGCATATGAGTGGAGGAGGGACAGAGGGAGAGGAAGAAGCAGACTTCACACTGAGTGGGGAGTCAGATGCGGGGCTTGATCCCAGGACTCTGTGGAATCACGACCTGAGCCAAAGGCAGACACTTAACCGACTGAACCACACAGGCACCCCAGTTTGGCATATATTCTATTGGACATCTCAATTTAGATTAGCTACATTTAGGTGTTCAGTAGCCATATGTTGACAATGGCTGCAGTATTGACTGGTACAAATCTGAGAGAAATTTTTTTGTTGTTGTTTATTCCCTTTTCCTTTGAACTCTTCTGATTCTTAGAAATCTAGCATTAGCTGGGAGGTTTTGTCAGGAGTCAGATGTTTGAGATTGCCTACAGTACCTTAGGAAGGGTCTACAGTGTCTTTTGATGATGTTGAAAAAAGATGTATGTATCTTTAATTATTTTGTGTGTGCATTACATGACTTTAAAACCTAAAATGTGAGTCTTGAAATGAACCAAGTCTCTGCTGCCTTTTCTGTAGCTAATTATGAATGAAGTGTTATTTCTCAGTATATCACTTTTTTTCTTTTTCAAAGAGGAAAAGGTATGCTAAATATAGAGATAAGGATTGTTTATTTCAGTACCTAGGCTACCTCCTCACTTCATGCCTGTCTTTTGTTGCTTTGGTTTTCCTGGAAGGAGTTGTTAGAATTGTTTACACTTTATATATTGTACCTTTTTGGGAAATAATTTATTTGTCTTCTCACCTACAGGCTTACCTGCAACAAGTTCAAGATCTGGTGATACTAGAAAGCATAATTCTGCAGACTTTAGGTAAATTTATTTTTCTTTAAAATAGTAAATATAAGGGGCACCTGGGTGGCTCAGTGGGTTAAAGTCTCTGCCTTCGGCTCAGGTCATGATCCCAGGGTCCTGGGATCGAGCCCCGCTTCGGGCTCTCTGCTCAGGAGGGAGCCTGCTTCCTCCTCTCTCTGTCTGCTTCTCTGCCTACTTGTGATCTCTGTCAAATAAATAAATAAAATCTTAAAAAAAAAAAAAAAAAGAATTAGAAAAAAATAGTAAATATAAGTAATGTAAAATTTTAAAATTTACAGAATAGGAAACAGGAAGAAAATCTCTACTGAAGGCTTTTGCAAATTATAGAGGTTGTGGAATGTGGTTTAACCCTGACCTATACCAAAGACAGAAGTCAGGCATAGCCGTCCTTTGGAATAGCAGTTAGCAGGGTTTTTTATTTTTTTTTATTTTTTATTTTTTAAAGATTTTATTGATTTATTTGTCAGAGAGAGAGAGAGCGAGAGAGTGAGCACAGGCATACACAGAGGGAGAAGCAGGCTCCCTGCCGAGCAAGGAGCCCAATGTGGGACTCCATCCCAGGATGCTGGGATCATGACCTGAGCTGAAGGCAGTCGCTCAACCAACTGAGCCACCCAGGTGTCCCAAGCAGGGTTTTTTAAAATTCTGTGTTCATAATTTGCTTTGGAAGATTTGTCAGTTTTTAACTTTGTGATAAATAATGGCAAAAACTAATGAACTTTTTTCCTTTTATCGATTTTTATGATCTGTTTGTCATTATATTTAAATGATAGTATTTATTTTTAAAATTGGTAAAAGTTTGTTTTTTTTTAAGAGGTCATGTAGTTTGGTTGTGTTTTTTTTTTTTAGATTTATTTTTTTATTTATTTAAAAGATTTTATTTGAGGAAGAGAGAGTGAGAGGGATAGCATGACCGGGGTGAGAAGTAGAAGGAGAAGCAGACTCCCAGCTGAGCAGGGAGCCTGATGTGGGACTCCAGGATCCATGACCTGAGCTGAAGGCAGATAGGTACCTAATCGATTGAGCCACCCAGGTGCCCCTAGATTTATTTATCTGAGAGAGAGAGAACAAGCACGCATGTGTGTGCAGCTGCATGGAGGGAGGGGCAGAGAGAGAATCTTCAAACATACTCCCTATCCTGGGGCTCTATGTGGGGTGACATGGGGCTCAATCTCATAACCCATGAGATCATGACCTGAGCTGGATGCTCAGTGGACTGAGCACCTAGGCACACCTCTAATCAGTGTTTAGAACAGCAGAGTAGGGGTGGAGAAATTTTCAGCTCTAGTGGTTGATGGGCAACCTTGATGATTATCTGTTACTATTTTTATCAGAGATACTACCTTTAAACGCTTGAAATTTGAAGGGGCGCCTGAATGGCTCAGTGGATTCAGCCTCTGCCTTTGGCTCAGGTCATGATCTCAGGGTCCTGGGATGGAGTCCCACATCGGGCTCTCTGCTCAGCAGGGAGCCTGCTTCCTCCTCTCTGCCTGCCTCTCTGCCTACTTGTGATCTCTCTCTCTCTCTGTGTCAAATAAATAAATAAAATCTTTAAAAAAGAAAAAGTTTAGCAAATTTGGAAAATAAGGATTCTTTTTCTAGGTTTTTTTTGCGGGGGGTGCTATTTTTCTCTTCTCTGGGTAAGGAAGGAGTTCATCAGTTGTGTTGAAAAGTTACTGGTACACCTGTATGTTGTTGCATGTCTGTACACACAATTCTTTAAGGCTTATCTCTCTCTCTTTTTTTTAAAGCAAATATGCTGACAAAGTGAGCACTCAAAGCTTATCTCTGAAGTTAATTTCTATTAACTCACTTTTCACTTTAAATAATCTTCAAAGTAACTGTTTCAGGGGACAATGATCTTCTGGTGGAGTAAATTTTTATTAATATTTTAATGTGGAAGCCAGTAGGATCTAATTTGCATGAATCATTTGTCCATTGAGAATAATTTTCTGTTTAGAGATTGATTCCTCAGGGGTCTTGAGACTGCGTTAGCTTTATTCTTTAGTTCAAAATATGGTTGTCTTTGAAGATAATGTGTCTTAGAAAAGAGTGTGCTATATGTGTTGTGTGACCCTCTTAGACTCTGAACAGTAATTCTGGGAGAGGAAAATGAAGGAGGCTTTTAATGATGACTCAGATAAAAGAAGTATAAAATGTCTCCAGTATTTTTAGCTTTTTAACCAAAGTACTTTTTTTTTAGGCTTTGAACTAACAATTGATCACCCACATACACATGTGGTAAAGTGCACTCAGCTGGTTCGAGGTAAGAAATCCCAGCTTGAAATGGCTGTCTTAAATTGTTTTAAAAATTACCATTTAATGGCTATGATTTATTTATGGTGGACAAATACATAATTCAGCTGCTTTGGCTAGAAGTTAAATTGAAAGGGTTACCTGGCTTAAATCAAGATGAGTGTTTCTAACTTGGGGTTTTTCTCCTTGGTTCTTAAAGAGAATTAGCGTCTTGAGGATATTTGTCAGAACCTGGAACAGATTTCATAAAGTCAAATGACAAGTATCTAATAGCAGTTTAAGGATACCTTGGGAGTGGTGATATTAATGTGATTCTATGATTGATGGCCCTAGACAGCCTTTTACAAGCCACCCAGAGGATCTAGAATTTATTTGACTTATTTCAATGATTGACAAAGCCTTGGAAAGACTTTTTTATTCTGATTTAAACCTTAGTAGCTATAATTGCATAAAACCTTGTTCCTCTTAGTTTAAATAGTAGTATCAAATATAGACACTTGTGCATTGAAATGCCTTATACTTTTGTAGATGAAACTGATAATTGGCCTTATTTTATATTTTGCTAATGTGTGCTTCATCTGTAAATTTCCAGTTTTCCTAAGTTCTTTGTATTTAGAAAACATTAGAGGGTTTACATTGAGCAAGGATAAACAAAGGTAGATATATGCTGATACTGAAAAAACTAAGTTTTAAGGAAAATTAAAATTTACTTTATTACCCACAGCAGTTTTTTGGGGAAGGGGGCATGTGTCTCCCTCCCCCCTTTATTATAGTATATCAAGTAATTTATGTTATTTGATGATTTGGGGTCTGAATCACGGGCTACTCAATTAAAAAAAATTTTTTTTAAGCACAGATCACTTTTCCCAAATATACAGAGGTCTTCTGGATTCTGATCTTGCCTCCAAATTAATTCATCTTCTAGTTCAGTAAACTCTTGCATCAGAATTTCTAGGTTACCTGTAAAAAATGCATGTTTTCTTCTTTAAACATACTGAGTCACACTCTAGGAAGGATGTCCAGGAATTGCATTTGAAACAGGTACTCCAGATACTTGGTATGCAATGTAAAGCTTGAGTTCCTAGGTCTGGAAACAGTATAGTTATTATAATTAAAAGTTGCTGATTTGACCTTTTTTGTAGAATGTTAAACATCAGGTGGTCAGGGACCATGTCTGCCTTATTCGTTATTATGTTCTCTACTTGGAAATATTAAATGCTCACTAAATAATTGAGACTGAATGGAACTAATAACTTTTTCCCTGTCCCCCCCCCCCTTTTTTTTTTAGCAAGCAAGGACTTAGCACAGACTTCCTACTTCATGGCAACCAACAGGTTTATATTTTAATATTTTTCCCTTCTATTTTTGGGATAGGGCTTGTCACTTTTTGAGGAGTATATGGAAAGATATCAGGTCTAGCACTTAGTAATCTAGAACCCAAAGACCCAGGATAGTTCTTTGCTACAGTGTATTACAGACAATTCTCTGGTAAATATTTGTTTTTTTGTAGTTTCCATATTTTACCTTAAATTTCCATGGTGCTTTTTAATTTGCTAAGATGATGCAGTTATGTAGTACTTATTCTTTGAAATCCTACCTGATTCTGCATGTCTTCCTTTACTCTAAAATATCCAAGAGCAGGGGCGCCTGGCTGCTCAGTTGAGAGAGCATGTGACTCTTGATCTCAGGGTCACGAGTTTGAGCCCCACGTTGGGTGTGGAGAGTACTTAAAAATAAAATCTAAAACAAAAAAATAAAAAAATACAAGAACATAGTCCTTGTTAGTTAGTTCTTGTTAGTTAGTCAGTCTTGTTAGTCTTGTTAGTTCTTGTTAGTTAGGTAAACTTGGGGTTGATCATCACTGAGAATCTAATTTGGAGGATTCTGCAATATTTACAGTATTTATTTTAAAGATTTTATTTATTAGAGAGAATGTGCGCACGTGTGTGACTGAGTGCACACAAGCAGGAGGAGGTGTGGAGGGTGAGGGAGAGAGACAGAGAACGTCCCTGCTGAGTGGGGAGCTGGACACCTGGTTCTATCCTAGGACTCTAAGATCATGACCTGAGCCAAAGTCAGATGCTTAACCAACTGAGCCACCCAGATTTCCCAATAATTATGGTGTTTAAAAACTTCCTTTTTCTTCCCCATTGCCAGATAAATGTGCATGTATATGTGTAAAGAGTTTTTTCTTTCTTTTGTTTTAAGTTTTTTCTTTCTTCTTTCCTTTTTAAGACAAAAATTAATACATAATTTGTATTACCAAATTACTTGATAAGTCTCGTCTCCAATTGATTGTTCATGGAAATCAAAGATACTTCTGTTGACTCTAATTTCATTTTTATAGCCTCATAGGAGAAATTTTTTTTTAAGATTTTATTTATTTATTTGACAGAGATCACAAGTAGGCAGAGAGGCAGGCAGAGAGAGAGAGGAGGAAACAGGCTCCCTGCTGAGCAGAGAGCTGGATGCGGGGCTCAGTCCTAGGACCCAGGGATCATGACCTGAACCGAAGGCAAAGGCTTTAACCCACTGAGCCACCCAGGCACCCCTGATAGGAGAAATTTTTGAAGTAAATCATCTTAAGCATATTTACAGTTGAGAGAGTGATAGTCTGTTCATTATTTTAGTTTATTATATTTTTATTTTTTAATTTTAATTTAGTTAACATATGCTATAATATTAATTTCAGCAGTAGAATTTAATACTTCATCAGTTGCATATAACACCCAGTGGTCATCATATCATGTGCCCTCCTAAATGTCCATCTTTAATTACCCCTCTATTATTTTCAATTGACCAGACCTGTGGTTGGCAAGAGAAGAGGTAATTTTATTTATTTATTTATTTTTTAAAAGATTTTATTTATTTGATAGAT
Source organism: Mellivora capensis (assembly GCA_004024625.1). NCBI lineage: Eukaryota > Metazoa > Chordata > Mammalia > Carnivora > Mustelidae > Mellivora > Mellivora capensis. The sequence continues at coordinate 40,076 of PISX010009355.1, forward strand.
TACAACTAGGCAAGAGAGGCAGGCAGGGAGAGAGAGGAGGAAGGAGGCTCTCCACAGAGCAGAGAGCCCGATGTGGGGCTCAATCCCAGGACCCTGGGATCATGACCTGAGCCGAAAGCAGAGGCTTTAACCCACTGAACCACCCAGGCGCCCCTAGATGAGATAATTTTAAGGGGATTTTAAAGTATTTGATTTAGGGATTACACATAACCAAAAAATCTTAAAATTTTCCTTAAGTTCTAAGTTTCTTCTCAATATAATAGATCCTTATTTTAAAAAAAACTGAGTATCCTGTCTCTTTGGTTTTGGTCCTGGTCTTTTGTCAGCATGTGGGACTGATGATGTACAGCCAAAAAATTCAGAAATGTTACTTGAACAGGTGGGTTAATGAAAAATCATGTTGGGTGCTGGATCAGAGCACTGGATATTTCTTACCCTTCTTACTCTCCAGTGTTTTTTAATTTTTTTTTTTTCTTTTTAAATAATGGAGAGTTTTAACTTTGGGTTCAAAATTGAGAGCTCATGACACTCTCTTGTTTCCTTCCCTCTGGTGTCAGCCTGCATTTGACCACATTTAGCCTGCAGTACACACCTCCTGTGGTGGCCTGTGTCTGCATTCATCTGGCTTGCAAGTGGTCCAACTGGGAGATCCCAGTCTCAACTGATGGGAAGCACTGGTGGGAGTATGTTGACGGCACTGTGACCTTGGAACTTTTAGATGGTAAGTTTTAGAGTAAGGGACCTTGGAAAGCACTTGCTCTTGATCTGTCACGTATCTGGCCCAAAGTGACTTCATTCAGATGAAAATAGTTAGTTGAGGTTATTCTTGCTTTTTTACTTCTGCTTGTCTGAGTTTTTCTTAAATGTTCTATTTCATTTGTAGAACTGACACATGAATTTCTACAGATTCTGGAGAAAACCCCTAACAGGCTCAAACGAATTCGGAATTGGAGGGTAAGAATTATTGCTGTCGGCTTGTGGTACAAAACTAGTTTTTTCTTTTGACTGCACAGTGAATATACCAGAATTGGATATGTACCCCAGGTTTGGAATTTCCTTTTTCTTAGTTACATAATAATCATGACTTCAACTTCATAGTTTGGATACTGCTCAGAAGTCAGTGGTGATAGGTGATAGCAGGATTTGTTTTGTGTTGTGTAACTATTGTGATATAGTCAGTTGGCAATATTGTTGGGACGCCTGGGTGGCTCAGTTGGTTAAGCGGCTGCCTTCGGCTCGGGTCATGATCCCAGGGTCCTGGGATTGAGTCCCATATCGGGCTCCTTGCTCGACAGGGAGCCTGCTTCTCCCTCTCCCTCTGCCTGCCACTCTGTCTGCCTGTGCTCATGCTCTCTCTCTGACAAATAAATAAATTAAAAAAAAAAATGTATGTTGTTGTGGCGCCTGGGTGGCTCAGTGGATTGGAGCCTCTGCCTTCAGCTCAGGTCGTGATCCCAGCATCCTGGGATCGAGCCCCGCATCAGGCTCTCTGCTCAGCAGGGAGCCTGCTTCCTCCTCTCTCTCTGCCTGCCTCTCTGCCTACTTGTGATCTCTGTCTGTCCAATAAATAAAAATCTTAAAAAAAAATAAAATAAAATGTATGTTGTCTCATATTAGTATAGCCACCCTTGCTCTTTCTTGGTTACTGTTTGCATGGTATATTTTTCCCTTTTCCCATTTTCAACCTGTTTGGGTCTTAGGATCTCAGTTGCTTGTAGACAGCATATAGCTGGATCGTATATTTTTATGCATTTTTGACAATCTCTGTCTTTATTGGAGAGTTTAATCTATTTACATTTAAAGTAATTATAGAGGGGCACCTGGGAGGCTCAGTGGGTTAAGCCTCTGCCTTTGGATTAGGTCATGATCTCAGGGTCCTGGGATCAAGCCCCGAATTGGGCTCTCTGCTCAGTAGAGACGCCTGCCCCCCCCACACCCCACCTGCTGCTCTGCCTACTTGTGATCTCTCTCTCTCTGTCAAATAAATAAATATTTATTTTATTTATTTATTTATTTTTTTAAAGATTTTATTTATTTATTTGTCAGAGAGAGAGAGGGAGAGAGAGAGTGAGTGAGGGAGCACAGGCAGACAGAGTGGAAGGCAGAGGCAGAGGGAGAAGCAGGCTCCCTGCCAAGCAGGAGCCCGATGTGGGACTCGATCCCAGGACACTGGGATCATGACCTGAGCCGAAGGCAGCTGCTTAACCAACTGAGCCACCCAGGCGTCCCTAAATACATCTTTTAAAAAAAAAAAAAAAAAAAAAAAGGAGGGGCACTTGGGTGGCTCAGTGGGTTAATCCTCTGCCTTCAGCTTGGGTCATGGTCCCAGGGTCCTGGGATGGAGCCCCTCATCGAGCTCTCTGCTCAGTGGGAGCCTGCTTCCCCCTCTCTCTCTGCCTGCCTCTCTGCCTACTTGTGATCTCTGTCAAATAAATAAATAAAATCTTAAAAAAGTAATTGTAGGTAATGTCATTATGCTTATGCTGTTTGTTTTCTACATGCTTCATAGGTTTTTGTCCCTCATTTCCTGCATTACTGTCTTTCAGTTGATTTTTCCATAGTGAAAATTTTAAATTGCTTTCTCATTTCTTTTGTGTATATTCTTTGTCTGTTTTCTTTGTGGTTACCATGATGGTTATGTTTAACATCATAAAGTTATAATAATTTGAATTTATACTGATTTAACTTCAGTAACATACAAAATTTCTCTTCTTTGTAGCTGTGTCCCTATATCTTTTAGTTGTTGATGTCACAAAGTTGTCTGTACATTGCATGCCCCAGAACATAAACTAATAGTCCTTTTTCCTTTTTGTCAGAGAGAGAGAACGTTAGCACAAGCAGGGAGGAGCAGCAGGCAAGGGGGAGAAGCAGGCTCTCCACTGAGCAAGGAGCCAGATATGGGACTCAATCCCAGAACCCTGGGATCTTGACCGGAGCCAAAGGCAGACACTCCACCGACTGAGCTACCCAGGCTTCTCTAATAATCCTTTTAAATGGATTAGGGTTCTAAATTAAATAGAAAATAAGGCTTGATTTACAAACCAAAGTTACAGTAATATTAGCTTTTGCATTAATAATTGTGGTTTTTTCCTTAAAATGTGTTAGCTAAATCATGTAGAAAACAAGAAGCCCCGTTATAGACCATTGTTAAAAGAGTAGTAGCTTTGGGGGCACCTATCTGGCTCGGTTGGTAGAGCATGGGGCTCTTCTTCTCAGGGTTGTGGACTCTAGCCCCATGTTGAGGGTAGAGATTACTTTAAAAAAAAAAAAAGTAGGTTTTATAGTTGCCCGTGTATTTACTACAGATCTTTATTTCTCCCTATGGCTTTGATTTACTATATAGTCTCATTTCACGTTGCAGGATTTCTTTGAGTACTAATGGATGACTAACTGGTCTAGTAGTCATGAACTTCCTCAGCTTTTATCTATTTGGAAATGTCTTAATTTCTTGCTAACTTCTGAAGGGCATTTTTGCTAGATATAGGATTCTTGGTTGACAAGTTTTTTTCTTTTAGCACTTGGAATGTATTGGTTCACTGTCTTCTGGCCTCCAAAGTTTCTGATGAGATACCTGTTTGTGATCTTATTGAGGATCTCTTGTACCTGTTGATTCACTTCTCTTGTTACTTTCAAGATTCTTTGTCTTTGGCTTTTGAAGTTTGATATTCTCATGTGAGTCTCATTGAGTTCATCTTGAAATTTATTGAGCTTTTGTTTCTATTCATGTCTTTATCAAAGTTGGGAACTTTGCAGCCATTAGTTTTTCATATTCTCTCTGCCCCTTTCTTTTTTCCTTCTGGAATTTTCACAGTGCATGTGTTGGTCCAGTTGATGGTGTCCAGCAGGCTTCAATCTTTTTTCATTATGTTCCTTAGACTCAGTGATTTTCATTGTCCTGTCTTAAAGTTTAATGATTCTTTCTTCTACCTGTTCAAATCTGTGTTTGAATCCCTTTGGTGGATTTTTTCATTGCAGTTACCATACTTCTCAGCTCCAGTTTCTTTTTGGTTTCCTTTTAGATTTTTTTATCTCTTTTTTGATATTTTCATTTTGTTCATATATTATTTTCTTAAGTTTCTCCATCTTCCTTTAAGTAATTTGAGAATCTTTAAGGGAGTTGTTTTTTTTTTAAGATTTTATTTATTTGACAGAGATCACAAGTAGGCAGAGAGACAGGTGGCAGGTGGGGAAGCAGGCTCCCTACTGAGCAGAGAGCCTGATGTGGGGCTCCATCCCAGGACCTGGTATCATGACCTGAGCTGAAGACAGAGGCTCTAACCCACTGCGCCCTACCCAGGTGCCCCTTTAAGGGAGTTATTTTAAAGTCTTTGTGTGGTAGTTCTGCCATCAGGTCCTTTTCAGGGACAGTTTCTGTTGACTTATTTTTTTCCTTTGAATGGATCATACTTTTGTATTTCTTAAAATGCTTTGTAATTTTTTTATTGAACACTGGACATTCTAATATAATAATGCGGTAACTGTGGAAATCAGATTCCCAAGCTTTTCTGTTTTTTGTTATTATTTTTGGATGGGGGTTGGATTTGATTTTGGGTGGTGTCTCTGCTGAGGATCAGCCTGAGATGTAAACTTAAGGTATTCTCACTTCTTTTCTGAGTCTTTCCCTGGGAGCGTATGGTCAAAATTTTCTAATTTTCTCTGTACATGCATTTTTTTTTTTTTTTTTTTAATATCCTGCTCTTAATGTCTGGCTCCCAAAAGGGGAAAAAAGCAAAAATTGAAGGGGAGAAAAGGTGCTGGTCCTTTAAGTCCCTTGAGAGTCACTTTAGCCTGAGGGCGAGGAGCTTGCAGCAGTAGAGGGAGGAGCCTTAACAGTGACTACCTGTCTCTTAGTCTGTACTCTTTTATCAGAAGCTGCAATCAGGGATCAGAAGCTGCACTCAGGGATCAGAGCACTGAGACTGCTATTTGCAGGAGAGTCATTTTTGCTGGTACTGGCTCTCCCAGAGTGTGTAAGCTACTCCAGCAAGCTGCCTCCATTGTGGCTGGGATAGGAGATGGGTAGTTGCTAATGATGTAAATTACTCCAATTCACTGTGCAAGGCTTACCCCAAAAGTTGCGAGCCTTTAACAGACTCCACAGAGTCTCAAAATAGTTACATCAGACAAATTCTATCAGTGCAGTTGTTGTCTGAGGGGAGAGATTCCTGGTGCTTCCTACTCTGACATTTTCCTAGAATCCTCCTCCTCCTCTGCTAAGGCTAAGTGGGATTTCGTTGTGCTTATATACCACATTTTGTTTATCCATTATCCATTAATGGACATTTGAGTTGCTTCCATATCTTGGCAATTGTGAATAATGATGCAGTGAACATTGGAGTGCAGAGATCTCCTTGAGGTCTTGTTTGTATGACTCTTGACTGAAGGTTTTCAAAATCTTACTTCTAATGGTTATAATGAATGATTTTAGAGTAGCCTCCTGCCTGTGGGCTACCCAGAACTTCCACTGTTGCAGCAAGCACAGTCTCCTCATTCCAGTTTTTTTTCCCCCCATTTTATGAATTACCTGAGGTGAAGACATGTCATTTGCTTCATTCTAGGCATGCCAGGCTGCCAAGAAAACAAAAGCAGATGATCGAGGAACAGATGAAAACACTTCAGAGCAGACAATTCTCAATATGATTTCCCAGAGCTCTTCAGACACAACTATTGCAGGTTTAATGAGCATGTCAACTTCTTCTGCAAGTGCAGTGCCTTCCCTTCCAGCCACTGAAGAGTCATCCAGCAACTTAAGCAATGTGGAGATGTTGCAAGGCGAGCGTTGGCTGTCCTCCCAACCTCCTTTTAAACTGGAACCTGCTCAGGGTCATCGGACTAGTGAGAATTTAGCACTTATGGGAGTTGATCATTCTTTGCAACAGGATGGTTCGAATGCATTTATTTCCCAGAAGCAGAATAGTAAGAGTGTGCCATCAGCTAAAGTGTCACTGAAAGAATACCGTGCAAAACATGCAGAAGAGTTGGCTGCCCAGAAGAGGCAACTGGAGAACATGGAGGCCAATGTGAAGTCACAGTATGCATATGCTGCCCAGAATCTCCTGTCACACCATGATAGCCATTCTTCGGTCATTCTAAAAATGCCCATAGAGGGCTCGGAAAACCCCGAGCGGCCTTTTCTGGAAAAAGCTGACAAAGCAGCTCTCAAAATGAGAATCCCAGTGGCAAGTGGAGATAAAGCTGCCTCTTCAAAACCAGAGGAGATAAAAATGCGCATTAAAGTTCATTCTGCAGCTGACAAGCACAATTCTGTAGAGGACAGTGTCACAAAGAGCCGAGAGCACAAAGAAAAGCACAAGACTCACCCATCTAATCATCATCATCATCATAATCACCACTCACACAAGCACTCTCACTCACAGCTTCCAGCTGGTACTGGGAACAAACGTCCAGGTGATCCAAAACACAGTAGCCAGACAAGCACCTTAGCACACAAAACCTATAGCTTGTCTAGTTCTTTCTCCTCTTCCAGTTCTACTCGCAAAAGGGGCCCCCCTGAAGAGACTGGGGGGGCAGTGTTTGATCATCCAGCCAAGATTGCCAAGAGTACTAAATCCTCTTCCATAAATTTCTCCTTCCCTCCTCTTCCTACAATGGCCCAGTTGCCTGGGCATAGCTCAGACACAAGTGGCCTTCCCTTTTCACAGCCCAGCTGTAAAACTCGAGTTCCTCATATGAAACTGGATAAAGGGCCCACTGGGGCCAATGGTCACAATGCAACCCAAACAATAGACTATCAAGATACTGTGAATATGCTTCACTCCCTTCTCAGTGCCCAGGGTGTCCAGCCCACTCAGCCCCCTGCATTTGATTTTGTTCATTCGTATAGTGAATATCTGAATCCACGGGCTGGTGGAATGTCCTCCAGATCTGGCAATACGGACAAACCCCGGCTGCCACCTCTTCCATCAGAACCTCCTCCACCACTTCCTCCCCTTCCTAAGTAAAAAAGAAAAAGAAGAGGAGAAAAAAACTTCCTTAAAAACTTTTTTTTAACTACTGATTCTGGACTAAGGAAATTACTTCCCTTATGAAATATGTCACCCTTCTTGGACTAGGGAATAATTAATATTGACATGCAGGTGGGAGGGTGGTAGAGGGGCTTGGTTATTATATCTACTGCCTCAGAAATTGAACTATTTTATTATAGTTTTTACTGGTATTAGAGAGGTGAGAATGTGTTGAAGCTGTGAAGGATTAAGAATACTTTCTCTGTTCTTGGCCTCTCCACCTCCTAATTAGGTTGATTAGAGTTGATGTCTTCCCTCTTCTGGCCAGGACTGAAATATGGAGGGTTTGTTTTATCAAACAGTTGTGGATCCTTTTGGTGTTTGATATATCAGAAGAGTGGAAGTATTTAAATGTCAAAATCTTTTAAGAGACTTTTAAAAAAATAATTTAAAGAAAGTAAGTTATCTGTTTAGTTTTTTTTATATCATCCGGGGCAGGGGGAAATAGGGATTTTGCTGTGTGTATGAGATACATAGCAATGACTCCTTGGGGGTGGGATTGGAGGGTCGGGGGGGCTGTATAGGGGGGATGGGAGGGTAGGCTTTTGGCCTTGAGTTCTGTCTGATAGGCTCCGGCCACTTGAAGTGTTGAGACCTTTAAGTGTGTATGTAAGTGTGGGTATGTGTGGTTTTAAGCGTGTGTGTTTAAAAATCATGTTTTATCTTTCCCTCCCTGTCCCTCACCGTTTTCACTTCCCAACAGTCTACTAGAGAGAACACGGTGTGGCCTTTAGAGCATAAAGGAAGGAAGAGGCATGTTTTAGCATGGTATTTTCCCGTTTCTTTATGTTGTAGTTGAGTGGTAGCCTTCTAAATTCTAGTTTGGGCAAGTGCAGCCAGTGGCCTGATTCTGGACTCCATTACAAAAACTTCCCTTTTACCCTCTTTTTCCTTTTGATGCAGAAGAAAGGTGGGGTTGAGGAAGAAGGATTGGAGAGCAAGGCTGGCTTCTGCCCTACAGAATTGGGTGTGTCTTTTTTTCAAGTTGGGCTTTGGGAAAGTGTTCAAGTGAGAGCAATATCAGGGTCTCTGAAGGGAAGGGGGATGTGCTCTATATCCTGCCTCTGAAAGCCCAGACCATATATGAGAATAGTTCTGGGAGAAGCCATGGACCTAGGGGATACTGAAAACAATGAAATTGTGATTGGGTATTTTTAGGATATTATATTTTAAATTGCATTATGAATGTAAGACTAGCTTTTTATTTATATATCTGAAGGGAAACAGCTGCATCCTTAATTTTTGCAACCTTAATTTTGCAACCTGACTTCAGAGATTGGAACTTGTGAATTTAACAGTACTGGTGTCATGAGGGTGAGCAAGCCTAGCCCACAGATGCAGGTTGTCCATCTTTGGTGGCTTTAGTTTCTAGGCAGGGGTTTTTTAGGAGATTTCTAAGAGTCGTTAAAAAAAAAGAATGAGGAGTCATGGGTGCTTGATTATCCCAGATTTCTGGATAATTGGTGTTAAAGATCCCCAGCACTCAAAGCTCAACACTTGTTGAGGAAAGAAATCTCAAGGGACTAGAAAGTATTCTAAACCAGGTTGTCTAACTGAAAATGCCACTAAGCCACAGATCATTTGATGTGGTGTTCTTTGGTCTTCGTGGTATTTTTTGCTATGGAAAAGATGCAATTTGAATTTGTCTTGCTGTTTTTAGTGCAGCTTCCTTTACACCAAATATTCTGTATAGAAAAATTGAATATTTTTCATTGGAAGTTATAGGGAGATAGGAGTTGTACATGTGCTGCTGCTTGCCAGGAACAGGTTGGGGAGAAAACTGAGGCAGTTGGAGTTGTTGATGCACTGGCCTAATATAGGAAGGAACTGTACAGTAAATCTTAAGGTGAATTAATGTCCTGCATCTCTGCATATTTGAACTGTCTAGAGTGCCTGCCATTGCTGTGTACAATGAGCTCTCTGCTGACCTATTAACCAGTAATACTTAGAATGTTATTTCATTTTCACTGATGGCATTTTCCTCTATCTCCCTGGTATTTTCTGTGTTGTGCTAGGTGGTTGGTAGAAGTGTGATGTGTTTACTAAATCTAGGCTTTCTATTTAATAGGTTTAGATTTTGTTTGGTGAAGTCTGCTTTCCTTCCTGACCTTCCCAAAAGTTTATTTAGTTTGGATCTGTATCTTTGTGGAATTGATCACTGATTTGATTATGAAAATGTCTTTTCCAGTGTTCAGATTTTCTCATCAAATGTCACGTATATTCTAATTGTGCGCGCTCCTTCACCACAGAGGCAGACATATCCACTTGGCCTCAAAGCAGTTCTCCATGGCATCTGTGGTTAGTTTCTTAAACCTTTTGTCAGGAATGAGCTAGAAAAAGTGCTTACTAGAGCCTAAGAGCTGCTTTATGCTGTGCAGTCTGGCCTTTGCACTAGTAGTTCATTGCTGATGTAGGTCAATTTAAAGACTTCTGTATTAATGCCTCTTGATACTGTTTTAAGATATCTACAGAGTCTGCTTTTAGATCTGTGTATATGTCCTGAATGCCCTGTGTGCTCTGCATGAAGTTGCTGCATTTGGGTTAGCAGATATGCTTGTCAACTAGCATGCATATTTTTCAAATTACGTAAACTTAGGCTTCAAAGGGTTGTGTGGTTTCTAAACTCTGTTTTCTCTATGCTCACACCTTCGAAGGGTAAGAAATGGGATTTATACATCCAAAGTTAGTCTAGTTAAACTTGGCTTTCCTTCTCCTTTTAACCTAGACTATCAAGGATAAATGGTGGTAAGCAGGCCTGGAGCCTCAAGTTCTATAAATCTCATTACTAAAACCTTGCGTGACTCTTATGTTGTCAAAAACAAACACCTGTGGAATGTCCTTAGGGCTTTTAATCAGATACCTGTGTTGCTGTTGGCTGAACTCTAGTGAAGCATTAATTTAAAGCTAAACTGTTCTTCTGCAACATCAGTTATGCTTTTTTGGTGTAGAAAATACGTAGGAATTAGTCTAAGCTGCTCACTCATGAATCAGTGTGTTTCCATATCTGAGACTCTCAGCTTCCTCTTTTTTTTTTTAATCTGTGTTTTGATTCAGTGTGTCATTTTTCATAGTTTTATATTATTGGCTTCACCAGTGTTGATAGAAAAAAATTTTTAATCTCCAGTTGGAAACAGCAATGGATTAGGATATAGAAATAAAATCATGGTAACATCAGTGCTGGATTTCCTTAAGCTTCTGCTACCTAATTCCCCATGTTGAAAATGCATACCCCTCATACTTTGCTTCTGGACAAAGGCAATTAGAGGGGTCTTAGCCCAGTACGGTAGGATTTTAAAGATCTTTGCCTCCCCCCACCCCCGCCAATAATGTGGGAACTTGGGAACAGATTAATTTTTTAAAAGAATTATTCTTTTGCCAATGAGTTATTTTGATACTAATGCTAGGAAAAGGGATATTCTAGAAGATCTTGAAGTTGGAATACAAATATTATCTTGGGTTTTGGAGAATTTAAGCAGTCTATGCAACCCTTTACATGGTGAGAAATAAGCCCTTTGCAGTCCCAACTAAGCTTTCAGTGACTTTAATACCTCCCCAGATTTCCTGTGTTGCTGCTTGTTAACACCCAGCTTTTAACTGAGTGTTTGCTCCTGATGGTTTAAGAACTGTTCATGTTGTATCACACTATCAAGTTTTATTTTGTCTTTTATCCCTCTGTAGGTGTAAGTTTGAAACAAGCATGGTACTGTAAATCCTACCTGATAGAGTGGTCTGGAATGAGAATTATTTTCTAAGTGGGAGACCCTTCCATTTTAATGTTTCTAAAGTTTTTAATATGAGCTTGGCATTGGAAAAGGGAGGGAAAGAAAATGTTTACTAAAAAGCAGTGTATGCTCTTCCCCTTTATGAGTGCATATTTATGGTTGAATGAAAAGACGAGAAAGACTCTTGGGTTTTCTGTTTCCATGTTAAGCATGGAGAGGGATGCTTGACAGCATGCTAATTGAAGCCAGAGCAAGTATGTCTCCATCAGGTTATCAGGAACTCTTCAGTTGAATGCTGAGGACCTAACTAGTTAGTGTTAGATCACATTGGAATTGGTTACACGATGGAAGTGCTGTCTGGGTTAAGCACCCAAAGAAAAGAATGCAGCAGCCTAACATAGTGTTAACCTAGGTTTCTGGATTTGAAACTGACCTTTCCCTTACCCTACTCTGCACAACTCAAACTGTCCGTTTTCTTATCAGACCAAAGAGCAAAGAAGAAAAAAAAGAGTAAAATACTTTACCAATCTATGTCACTCAGGTACAATTTTGTGGTAATATTTTTGTCTGTTTTCTTTGTATTGCTCTAAAGAGTCCTTTCTCAGCATACTACTCTGTTGTTGCCTCTGTCCTCCTTGGGGCAACTCAGTTCTGGATGCTACCCCTGGGATCTCTACTGCTGTTATGTGATTGATAGGATGTAAGTGACCATTACAGTAAGGGCTCTTTGTAAAAAATTCAAACACATTTTTAAAAAATTTAAAAAAGGATGTTGTATACATTTTATAGTCTGGCTATCAGTTTGATATCTTGCTGTCAAGTATGTTTCTCAATCTGTATTTATCCATCCCATCAATAAATGTTAATGATAAAACACTCACCTGATTGTTTATGTGTCCTAAGTCTTCAAATTAGTCTTTAACTGTCATTTTACTGTTAGGATTACAGTTTTCAGTTTGGGTAGTAGTGTGTGCTTTCTGACCACAAGATCCTGTGGGAATTAAGTCCGTTGGAAAGACCTAAGATTTGGTTGTCACAGTGAACCTGGTAGTAAAAAGTATGATGTAGTCAGAGGGGGGAAAAAAAACCCCTCAGTACAGCATTCTTGGTGATGCCTGGGAAAATTGATAGTAAATACTCTTCCTGGAACATAAAAAAATCACACACAAGGTAAATCTTGTGAATTACACAC
>PISX010009355.1:52114-76285 GCA_004024625.1 Mellivora capensis
TTAAAGATTTTATTTATTTATTTGAGAGAGAGGCAGTGAGAGAGCATGAGCGAGGAGAAGGTCAGAGGGAGAAGCAGACTCCCCGTGGAGCTGGGAGCCTGATGCGGGACTCGATCCCGGGTCTCCGGGATCATGACCTGAGCCGAAGGCAGTCGTCCAACCAACTGAGCCACCCAGGCGTCCCTCTTTTTTTTTTTTTTTTTAAAGATTTTATTTATTTATTTGTCAGAGAGAGAGAGAAAGCACAAGCAGGCAGAGGTAGAGAAAGAAGCAGTCTCCCCGCTGAGCAAGGAGCCCCACACAGGACTTGATCCCAGGATGCTGGGATCATGACGTGAGCTGAAGGCAGCGGCTTAACTGGCTTAACCAACTGAGCCACCCAGGCATCCCAGGAAAATAATTCTTATGTTAAAATACTCCACAAACTTACAACACAAAGTAGCAGAAGCTATAGTTTAAAGGGAAAAAAGATCAATTTGATAGAATGAATGATGTACACTTCTAGGTGATTGTTTACAATCAAGTAGCATTATGAATAAATCCTTGAAAAGCCCACCCATGGGGTCCTCTGGAGTGGAGATTCCCAGTTCATTTAAAGTTGGTCTATTTCCAGGTGCTTGTTTACAATCAAGTAGCATGATGTACACTTCTAAAAAAAATAATTACTTGAGTTCTGGTCATCCTTCCATTTTCTAAAATAAGACAACTTAAGATTTTTTTTTTTTTAATTTATTTGTCAGAGAGAGAGGGAGAGTGAGCGAGCACAGGCAGGCAGAGTGGCAGGCAGAGGGAGAAGCAGGCTCCCTGCTGAGCAAGGAGCCCAATGTGGGACTTGATCCCAGGAGGCTGGGATCATGACCTGAGCCAAAGGCCTCTGCTTAACCAACTGAGCCACCCAGGCGTCCCTAACTTAAGATTTTTTTATTGCTGTGCCTCTCCTGAAACTTTTGTGGAAATTGCTTACATTTTAGGAATTCTGTTCTGGTTTGAATGGAAGAAAAGTAAATGAAGAATGTAGGAATGGGTGATATTACAAAATCCTGTTTAGTGATTTGCCTTTGTTTACTATCAACTGTCATCCTTGGCAGTAGATAAGATAGAAATCAGCATAAAGGTGGTGTGCAACTGGATCTCTGTTAATAGGGCTTGTTAAACTATTTGATACAGTTAGGCTTCATCTTAGAGTCAGTGTTTACCATGATTCTCGTGTCCATGACACTTGATAGTGGAATAAGATAGACTTGATCTCTATCATTCAGTGATCTGAGGAAAGTTTGAAGCCCTTTCTATGTCTTCCATGGATTGTAGTTACAGTATAAGAGGCATGTATTTACTGCAGTCTGTAGCTCTGGGGCCTATTTCTGAACTGATTTGGTTTATGTCACGTGTCCTACTTGTGCTGCCTTTTTTTGCACTGTGGTATATCAGCCCCTTTATTTCACATAACAAACAGGCAACCAAAAAACCACAGTGATAAAAACAAGTTAAAATTGAATACTAGACCTTTTCTGAAGAGTGGTTTCAGGTACTTTCCTGCCTTAAATTTATTCATTCATTAGAAAATAGTACCTATCGACTGCTATGTACTGTTTACTGACAGGAATGCGGCAGTAAACTTATCAAACATCCTGCCCTCATAGAATTTACACATTGTAGTTGTAGGGGAGACAAATAAATAAAACTTGGTATGTTCAATACTAAGTGCTTTGGAGAATGTAAAGCAGAGAAAGGGTGATAGAGATGTTTTGTGTGTCTGTGTGTAACTAAGTAGGGCTGTTGAAATTGGAAATAAGATGGCTAGGAAGGAAGGACTCATGAAATTACAGTTTAGCAAAGATCCGAAAGAGGTGAGAGAGAGAGCCATGAGAATAGCTGGGCTACTCCATGTTCTTACGAACATTATAGGCTCATTACAGGAAACAAGTGCAAGGTTCTGAGGTGAGAACATGCTGGTATGTGTAAGAAATTGCAAGGAGGCCAGTGTAGCTAATATGGATACAAGTGAGGAGAGAATAGTAGAATATGTGGTTAGAGAGGCAGTGGAAGGCTGGTTACTGTATGGCCTCGTAAGCCACTATGGAGATAGTGAAATGCGCCACTGAAAAGCTTTGAGCAGAAAAGTGACATGATCTGGCTTAGGTTTTAAAGTGTTCATTTGGCCTGCTGTGTTTATTTATTTATTTTTTTAATATTTTATTTATTTGACAGAGATCACAAGTAGGCAGAGAGGCAGGCAGAGAGAGAGAGAGAGGAGGAAGCAGGCTCCCCACGTAGCAGAGAGTCTGAGGTGGGACTTGATCCCAGGACCCCGAGATCATGACCTGAGCCGAAGGCAGAGGCTTAACCCACTGAGCCACCCAGGCGCCCCTATTTTTTTTTTTTTTAAAGATTTTATTTATTTGAGAGAGCAAGTGAGAGAACGCAAGCGGGGTTGGGGTGGGGCAGGGAGAGGGAGAAGCAGGCTCCCCATTGAGCAGGGAGCCCAGTGTGGAGCTGGATCCCAGGAGTCCAGGATCATAAGCGGAAGGGAGATGCTTAACCAACTGAGCCACCCAGGCACCCCTGGCCTGCTGTATTTAAGATGGTTTTCACAATAATTAAGGTAAGAGATGAAGGCGGCTTAGACCAGGTAATGAGAAGTTATATATCTTGCAGTAGGAGCCAGTAGGGTCTGCTGTAGGGTTGGAAGAGTAGTCACAGATGATTACCAGTGTTTGGCTTAACCAACTGCAAAAATGGAGTTGTCATACTGAGATGAGGATAACTTACAGAAAGGAGGAGATTGACCTTCATTCATATTCTCTATCATGTGTGCACACACACAAACCTCTTTCTCTACGATTGGCCCCCCAAATCCCAAATTCTCAAAAATTCTATTTCCTTCAAGTATTCATCTTTGCCAAATTCTATTTACAAACAGCCTCAGGTCCACTTTAACCTATTCAATAGCTAACAAAGTGTTCAGTGGCTTAAAAACAGCCATCTACTTTGTTAAACAGCACAAAGAATTTGCCAATGTCTTTAATAATATCCTTCCTCTTCCCCGCTTAGAAGGAAGTGGTTCTAAATAGCATTTTTTTTTGCCCATCTTGCGCTCATCAGGAGGATTTTCAGCTAAGACCTATAGTAGACACTCTAATTAACTCTAATTAAACAAAGTCTGTTCATCCCTATATAGTTCCTGTTGCCTCTTCATTGTTCTCTGTAGTAGAATTTTAATATTCCTTTTTAATATCACATTTGGTTGCAGATTCCTTTTTTTTTTTTAAGATTTTATTTTTAAGTAGTCTCTACGCTCAACATGGGACTCAGACTTAGGATGCCAAGATCAAGAGTTGCATGCTCTAGCAACTGAGCCAGCCAGGCAGCCCTGGTTGCAGATTCTGATTCCGTTATTTTCTGTAATGTGATTGCCTCCCGCTAGTTTTGAGTTATAGAGAGTTTATAACAAACGTCTTCTTTGTACCCATTCTGAGGGTTGGAGTGTTTGCTTTTGTGTATAAATCGCACTTGTTGTTAATATCGTATGTATGGCCAAACTGCTCTAGAATGATTACTCCGAAAGAGCAGGTTTATCTTTCTTCTACTCTCTGTATCCCCAGATGCCTGACACTTAGGTGCTCAATAAATATTTATTGAATGAATGAATTTCAGGAAAGGGCCTTCTAGGAAGGCCCTAATCTGGAAATGGCATCTCTTCCAACTGCCCTCCCCCATTTTTATTTTAATCACTTTTGTGTCCAAACTACTGTTGTTGAGCATCGTAGATTCTCTGTGCTCACCTGCAGTGTGAATCATACCTGCTCATTGGTGCTGGAGAAACCTTTTTTTTTTTTTTTTAAGATTTTATTTATTTATTTGACTGACAGAGATTGCAAGTAGGAGATTACAAGTAGGCAAGAGAGGCAGGGAGGGAGAGAGAGGAGGAAGCAGGCTCTCGGAGCAGAGAGCCCAATGCGGGGCTCGATCCCAGGACCTGGGGATCATGACCTGAGCCGAAAGCAGAGGCTTTAACCCACTGAGCCACCCAGGCGCCCCTGGAGAAACCTCTTAAATTGACAATAGATAAAGAAGCATTGGAAGGATGGGATGCAGAAAAGATCCAGAAAGGTGAGAGGGGGAAGTTGTTGGTTCCTTCCAATAAGAGGTGCGGTGGAGATGAAAAAAGATGATTTAACTAAAAATCGTTAAAGTATGATAAAGTTGGGGGGCGCCTGGGTGGCTCAGTGGGTTAAGCTGCTGCCTTTGGCTCAGGTCATGATCTCAGGGTCCTGGGATGGAGTCCAGCATTGGGCTTTCTGCTCTGCAGGGAGCCTGCTTCTCTCTCTCTCTCTCTCTGCCTGCCTCTCTGCTTATTTGTGATAAATAAAATCTTTAAAAAAAAGTATGATAAAATTGGGATTGTGTCTGCCAAATCTTTTTCTTTTTTTAAAAGATTTTATTTATTTGGCAGAGAGAGATCACAAGTAGGCAGAGAGGCAGGCAGAGAGAGGGGGAAGCAAGCTCCCCGCTGAGGGGCTTGATCCCAGGACCCTGAGATCATGACCTGAGCGGAAGGCACAGGCTTAACCCACTGAGCCACCCAGGCACCCATGTTTGCCATTTCTATATACCTGCCTTATTTAGTATGAAAT
The DNA here is from genome assembly GCA_004024625.1 of Mellivora capensis. NCBI lineage: Eukaryota > Metazoa > Chordata > Mammalia > Carnivora > Mustelidae > Mellivora > Mellivora capensis. The sequence continues at coordinate 56,749 of PISX010009355.1, forward strand.
TGTAGAGGATTTTAGAGAAACTGGGCCTAAACCGGAACTCGTATTTCCTTATTCTCGGTCATGGTCTATACTATATGAGAGGCAATAAGGGATAAAGAATGAGGGCTGGGTTCACAACATTCACCTCCTTCTCCCATAACTAGATATAGGTCCGTTCTGTTCCTCGGTTATCTTATCTGTAAAACTGGAGATAATAGCCCCCTTATTTCAGGGTTGCTCTGAAAAATCAAGTGTTTATAAATGTAATCCCCAGGCTCCGTAAATACTCAATGTTTCAATAAATGAACTGCTCACAAAAGAAAACTACAGCCTCTTCCTGTATAAACAGTAAGAGTCAACTGTACAGCGATTTTGGGCCTCTGCATGTCTGATTTTTTACCCGCTGTGTCAGGGTGGTGAGGTAGTAGCAGCCTAGGTCTACACAGCGGTCAAAAGCAGCCTGAAAACCAGCCATGCCGCGAACTGGAAGCACAGCCCTGCCGCGTGAGCAACTCCAGCATCCTGCGTACGGTCAACCTCATTCTCCCCGGGGCGGAGTTGCTGACTGACGGACAGGTTGTCTTAGCCACCCTAGGCGCGCTTTTTCTCAGCGCCCCGCCCCCCAGCCGTGATAGGTAGCCGGCCTCGGCCAATGGTGACACACAGCCTTGGGCACAGTAGCCAATCAGGGGTTGGGAGCTTGGAAAGGAGCGGGGTCGAGTTAGACGCGGGTGGCGCGCCCAGAGAGCTAGCGGCGCGGTGCGGCGCGGCGGCAGAGGTAAGATGGCGGCGGTGCTTAATCTCGCTACCGCAGTTAGGCTGCTGCTTCTCCCCTCCTGCCGTCTTCGAGCTGCTACTTCGTCCCAGTCAGCATCGAGGTTGCTTTCCTTCTGTAGGCTTCCAGAAGCCAGATTCTCTGGTGCCCGGAGCTGGAGGACAAAATGGCGCTTGCACGGGCGGCCGAGGACGGGCAGGGCCCAGCCGTGAGCTCTGAGGCGGGCCGGGACAAAGGCGGCGTGCAGGGAGGCGGAGGCCCGGCGCAGCGCTGCGGCGTTGCTGCCGCCGCGTGGGGCGGGCGCTCCCTGCTCGTGCGGCGGCCGTGCGAGCTCGGGATACTTAGGACGTGCTGGTGGTTCGGGTGGCGGCGGGCATGGGGGAGAAATTGAAGTGAGACAAATGGACTGGTGGCCTGGGGAGACGTGGGAGGAGGGCAGTTATGGAGCGTGACTTCGGCCAGTCTTTTGGAAACTACCCGCGGTCGGCCCGGATGTCGTGGAGCAGGAATTTTCGGGAAGGATAAGGGCTTTTTGATCTTCTGTGTGACCCTGCAGGTTTTGGTATGAACAGGATTCGGATCCACGTCTTGCCGACCAATCGGGGGAGGATCACCCCAGTGCCCAGGTCCCAGGAACCCCTGTCTTGTTCATTCACTCATCGCCCATGCTCGCAACCTCGTCTGGAGGGGCAGGAGTTTTGCATTAAGCATATCCTTGAAGACAAGAATGCACCCTTCAAGCAGTGTAGTTATATATCAACGAAGAATGGAAAAAGATGTCCCAGTGCTGCTCCAAAGCCTGAGAAGAAAGATGGGTATATATGTATAGATAATCTATGTCGTTTTTACTTTAAGTTTTAGAACGAGAGGGGGAAGTGGATGTTGTGGCCTTGTGAATAGCTGGAGTTTTTGTAAAATTGGGGTTATGGATATGTCCTTGAGGAGAAAAAAAAAACAAAAACAAACCCAGACCGTTGAAGACTGCCACTTCCAGTTGGGGCACTCACTTAATTTCTTTAGACCTTTTCCCCTGTCTATAAAATAAGGGGATATTCTAGATTGTTCTTAACCCTGGGGTCCCTGGCCCTTTGGGTCATTCCTGAACCTTGTAAAGTTGTGTATATGTGCATTCTTCTGGGAATGGCTTCATAGCTTTCATCATTTAAGCAAAAGTATTCATGCAGAAACATAACTTGGCTAGTTAATTTTGCATGTATATTTTGGATTTAAAATTGTGCCTCATATCTTAATACCTTCAGTGGATAGATACTGAAGTAAAATGTAGAGTTACCAGAAACAATTTGGAGAGATTCAAGTGGATCTCTTTAATTTGTTCTAAGGTGATGTCAGCGTTTTTATAGTTGGGATGTTTAGTTTGATGAATGAAGCGCCAGATTATTATGTTACCTGCATGTCCCCTTAGTAAGACCAAATGAGTTGACATTGGCCGGTTAAATTACTCTGCCTTACTGGCCTTTTTAACTTATAAATGAAGGTAGTAGTTATTTTAATTTCCTAAAAATGATCTAAAGACTAGTGACTGTGAAAACGGTTGAACTCTTTCAAGAAGGGACCTGAGTATAAAATGTTAATATTTTGTCTTTTTAGCGTGTCTTTCTGTGCTGAACATGCCCGTAGGAATGCCCTGGCACTTCATGCTCAAATGAAGAAGACCAATCCAGGGCCTGTGGGTGAAACACTCTTGTGCCAGCTAAGCTCTTACGCTAAGACAGAGCTGGGGTCTCAAACTCCAGAAAGTAGCCGCAGTGAAGCCAGTCGAATTCTGGGTAAGGATCTTTTCTCCTAGAATGAAAAAGGAAAAAGTAAGTTAAAGAACTTATTTTGGTTTAGCACAGTGCCTTGAACATACACATGATAATAGAAAAAAATTGTAATTCATTGACAATTTGGTGAGAATTCCAGGACTGCTGTGTTCACCAGTTTTTTTCGGTTTGAGGTAGTGTGTGCTTGGGTTTACTGTCTTGAGTTTATGACTATTTCCTTCATTGCTGTTTTTATGCTTGTCTTTGTTAGGCAAGGTAATTTTAGGAAGCAAGAATAATTTTGGGTTGACCTTTCTGTCCTTTTGAGGGCACAGTTACCTTATTTATGTTTTAAGTAACCTTACTTGGGTTATATTTTTTTCAAGCCAGTTTTATTTGTCGGTGCCTTTGTATTAAGTTGTTGGGGGTTTTTGTTTGTTTGTTTCTCTTAAATGTTAATGTTTGGGTTGATGGGTTAAGTAATCTAGTTCTGTGTGGTGGAGTTACAGAGGTGGGAAGTCTTAATGGCTGCTCTCCCTTCCTTGCCTCAGATGAAGACAGCTGGAGTGATGGGGAGCAGGAACCCATTACTGTGGATCAGACATGGAGAGGTGACCCTGACAGTGAAGCTGATAGCATAGACAGTGATCAAGAAGATCCCCTAAAGTAAGTTGTAACTCCACATAAGACTTTAAATTTTTTTTTGTAGTTAGAATGTGGACTATAGTAATGCATGCTTTTAATAGATAAAGAACCTAGGAGGGGTGAAGAGAGTTTAGCTATTTGTGAACAGTAATAGCTTCTGTATTTTAAAGTGTCCTGGTTCATCACTGTCTTGCTGCAGGGCAAGATTTTATTCTTTTTTGGAAGTCGGTAATTTGGAAAAATTTTGGATATCAAATTCTACACATGAAAAAGTATAGGGGAGAAAATAGGAAATTTCTTGGACATAACGGGAAGTCGGTTGAGAAATGCTTAAATCAGTTAGAGAAGAGGAAAATGATTGAAATGGATTCCTGGCTTAAACCTCAGGAACAGTAATGTTACTGTATTTGAATAACTACTTTTTTTTTTGCAAAGTTACATTTTATGTTTTTTTTTCCCCTAGTAGAAAAATAAAAAGATATTCAGGAGTTTCCTTTTGTTTCATGCCTAAGAAAGAGAAACTGATTTAGGATCCCAGAAGTGAGTAATCAGGCTAATTATATCTTAACTAAGGTTCTACTCTTTACTTAGCCCATGATCACCTAAGGAGTTGTAGGAAAAAAACATTGCCACTCACAATCTCATTTCTGTCTCATGGTTTGGGTTTAGTTTAATTTTTTCTTTTTTTGTTTTCTTTATTCTTTCTGTGTACTGTCTCAACACTTCCGTTGACAGTTTGCAGAGAAGTAAATAGTACGAGGGATAATGAATTTCTAGTCTCGTCATAAAAAGTTATTTAGGTTTACATTTTCTAAGTAGAATTAATTTCATCTATTTTTCTTGAGTAATGTCAATTTAGTCAGCTCTTCAGGAAGTACTTGTTTGGAAAGTCTCATCTGAGTAGTTTGAAAAGAAAGGAATGTTCATTATTTGGCAGGATTCTCTCACAGCAGTAACTTTATACCAGACATCCCCCAACCCCCATTGTGCTTCTGGAAATTCCAGACTTGCTGCTTTGAAGAGGTATATGCTCTCTGTAGTCACAAAATGACTGTCCTTTGGTGTGGTAAATAACTCAGCTTCGAAGGTCCAGAAACTTGATTTTGTCAGTAGTAATTTAGAGTGGATCAGTCTCTAGGGGACATATTTATGCTAGTGTAACTTAAAAATACCACTTAATTTTATGAGATGTATAAGTGTTAAAAGGACTAGGTACTTGATGTCGATTTCTCCTAAAAGGAATATTCAAAGGGGAAAATGAAGTAGGCAACTAAATATAAGGTTTCTCTTAATTCATGAGATGATCCAAAAAAAATTTCGGCCTCCTAAGATATTTGCATTTTGTTAAATGTCTTTTAATACTAAATTTGTTAATAAGGTTACATACTGCTGTCTTAAGTTTAATATAAGTCTTTATTTAATGAAATTCTTTTAATTTCCTCTCTGGTGTCAGTGTTGTTACTAGGACCATTTTTTGAATCATTAACAGCATATATCTTTTTTAAAAAAAATTTTTATTTATTTATTTGACAGAGAGAGAGATCACAAGTAGGCAGAGAGGCAAGCAGAGAGGGGGAAGCAGGCTCCCTGCTGAGCAGAGAGCCTGATGCAGGACCCTGAGATCATGACCTGAGCTGAAGGCAGAGGCTTAACCCACTGAGCACCCAGGCGCCTAGCATACATATATCCTTTTCACTTGGTTTTTCAGAAGGGTGCTTTTGTATTGTTTATGATGATGTCATTAGAGATTTTATCCTGATTAGAATTAATATTGGTATAGTTTCTTCCTCACCTTTAGGTATGTCTATGTGATTTTCCTCAAAGTAACCATTTACTTAATTGCTTTGTAAAAAGGAACCTGAGGACTTCATTTACAACATCCTGCACTGGTGAAGTTTTAGCTTAAGACTAATTGTTAAATCTTTACTTTTTTAAAGATTTATTTATTTATTTATTTATTTATTTATTTATTTATTTATTTGACAGAGATGGCAAGTAGGCAGAGAGGCAGGCAGAGAGAGAGGAGGAAGCAGGCTCCCTGCTGAGCAGAGAGCCCGATGCTGGGCTTGATCCCAGGACTCTGGCATCATGACCTGAACTGAAGGCAGAGGCTTTAACCCACTGAGCCACCCAGGTGCCCCAAATCTTTTCTTTTTTAAAAAGTAATTTTTTTAAAGTAATTTTTATCATATGACATTCCACAGGTATTCAGAACTAGTTTTTGTAAAGGTCATTTCAGGTTATTGAGTCTTCCTCATTGTTACTAAAATAAATTTGGGGCAATACTCTTTCATAAGAGACATTATTTAATAGAATATAAGATGGCTCTCTTTTTTGAAGATGAATTCAGGTAATAAAACCTTGACTTAAATTTGTGAATATCAGGGTAAAGGAAGTTGGTACATGATTTTAGTAACTAGTTGCGAATGTCTGAAACATCCATCTTTAAATAAATGACCCACGCCCCCCAGTGATTTGCAGTAAATTCTAATTATAGTGACTTTCCATTTATAAATTCTAGTCCCTAGACTATTGGTTAAATTCTCTTCTGGCAGGGTACAATGAAGTTAATTTCATTTTAACAAAATTAATATTAGGTTAAGTCCTCAATAGTTTACGTTTGCAAACATACTAATGCAGCAAACCTGTTTTCCTGAAGATGCAAATTAGTTATCTTATTTAGACTTCAGATGTTTTTAAAAACTTCTCACAGGGGCGCCTGGGTGGCTCAGTGGGTTAAAGCCTCTGCCTTCGGCTCAGGTCATGATCTCAGGGTCCTGGGATGGAGCCCCGCATCGGGCTCTCTGCTCGGTGGGGAGCCTGCTTCCCTCTCTCTCTCTGTCTGCCTTTCTGCCTACTTGTGATCTCTGTCTGTCAAATAAATAAATAAAATATTTAAAGAAAACCCAAACTTTTCACAACTTTTTGGTAGTCTTAGATTTTGTCATTTGTATAATTTGCTAGTTTTTATTCATTATGTTTTGGTTCTTAATTTGTTATTTTCACTTCAGACTACTTTGTAATTGTACTTAATGTACAGGTAGTATTGGCTTTCATTTATATTCAAGAAAGGTTTTGGGCAGAGATTACTTGCTTTCAGTCCTGAAGTTAATAATTCTATTTATTCTGTGTGTTTTAATGGCTTAACAGCTAATTTTTTAAGAAGGTGTAATATTTGTATTTCAAATTAGTTTGAGTACATAATTTGTATGTATTGTTTTAAATAAAGGATGTAATTTTTACTCAGTTAAAATATGAAAATAGGAAGTCAAGTATATATCTAATGTCCTCTTCCAGGTTATGTAATGATCATACAAGGCTAATGGAACCAAAAATCTTTTAAATTTGCAGTTAATCTTTTCATTTAGACTTAAGTCAGAATCAGGAAAGTCTCCAGTTAAATTGCTTCTTTAACTCAGTTGCTTATGTGACCTCATCATAATCACTAGAATAACTTCTTATATTTATAATTGGTGGCCAAGCTTAGTAAAGTTGATGTGGATCTAGATCTTTGGCAATTAAGGGCCACCCCAGGGTGCTATATTTTGAGAAATTTGTCAAGAAAATGAGCTGGGGACCGTGAATAGCCACTGTGGACCAGTGTTTTGAGGGCTCATGTAAATTCCAATATAGGAATATATTTTAAATTAGAAATTGAAATTATTATTTTTTGTATTTTGATTAAACTGTATTAAGATAGTAATATTATTAAGTTGAATACTTTTAAGCTATCCTGACTGCTAAGTGACTAAATTATGAATTATGAAATGGAATAAGATTGTAGATTAATAAAAAATTTGATTGTTTGAAATCTTCATTTCTTAACTGCAGATAACTGGGAAAAATAATGAAACCACTCCCCTTCCTCATATTGTGAGATCATACATTAGTATCCAATGCTCAGGGATTTTATTATTATTATTATTATTATTATTATTATTATTATTTTAAAAGATTTATTTATTTATTTATTTGACAGACAGAGATCACAAGTAGGCAGAGAGGCAGGCAGAGAGAGAGAAGGAAGCAGGCTTCCAGCTGAGCAGAGAGCCCGATGCGGGGCTCGATCCGAGGACCTGGGATCATGACCTGAGCCGAAGGCAGAGGCTTTAACCCACTGAGCCACCCAGGCGCCCCTGTTATTTGTTTTTTAATAACTTGAATGCTGTGTAAGGGTAGAGAGGAGACCTAAGTCTCCTCTCTACCCTTTTCTCCTTTTAAGCATGGGTTTAATATTGTGTTTTCTTATTCTTTGCTGAATTCTGTTTTATTCCAGACATGCTGGTGTCTACACAGCAGAAGAAGTTGCTCTGATAATGCGTGAGAAGCTAATTCGTTTGCAGTCTTTGTACATCGATCAGTTTAAACGACTTCAACATCTGCTCAAAGAGAAGAAGCGACGTTATTTACATAATCGCAAAGTGGAACATGAAGCTCTAGGCAAGTTTTTTATGCTAGTCCTAACCAGCTATTTGTGGATTCACGATGTGAATTTGGTAGTAGTTAGATTTATCTGTCTTGGTACCTGGAGTGAAGGAGAATTTGCTTTTGAAAATAGCTATCTTATGGCCAGAGTTTACCCTGTTTATTTCTTGTTAATTTGGAGCAGCCATCCTTTATTGGTTGCTTGGCACATAACATATTGACTGTGTGACTCATCAGGTAGTAGTCTCCTCACTGGCCCAGAGGGACTTTTGGCCAAAGAACGAGAGAACTTAAAGCGTCTGAAATGTCTTCGGCGGTATCGCCAGCGTTACGGAGTGGAAGCCTTATTACACAGGCAGCTGAAGGAACGCAGAATGCTGGCCACAGATGGTGCTGCCCAACAGGTAATTTGTGTTTATACCTCTAAGGGGTATGTATTTGCTTTGTTACTAAGAGTAATAGTAAAAACACTGTACAGTCTTGGCTCTGAAATCTGACTTAATTGGACGTGAGGTAAATTGAAAAGAGCATTTGAGTCCAGAGATGCCTGATCTTGAGGTTGTCATGTGTTGAGTTTTTTAGCTTTTAAGGATATACCTTTCTTATAAGTATCTATTCTCATAGATAATTCGTTGTATTTTCCCTCCCTCCCTCCTTCCTTCCTTCCTCTCTTTCTTTCTGTAAGATTTATAGAGACAGACAGACAGAGAGTGCATGTGAGTGAGGTGGGGGCAGAGGGAGAGAATCTTTAAGCAGACTCCCCTCTGAGCAGGAAGCTATGCATGGGCTCAGTCTCTCAACTCATGAAATCATGACCAGAGCCGAAACAAAGAGCTGGATGCAAACTGAGCCACCCAGATGCTCCAGTTGGTTGTATTTTCTTTTGATGGTTTGTTTGTTTGATTTATCTATTTTCTCCGTTGTAGGCTCACACAACTCGTTCCAGTCAGAGGTGCTTGGCCTTTGTGGATGATGTTCGTTGTTCCAATCAGTCTCTTCCAATGACCAGACATTGCCTTACCCGTATCTTTTTTTATTCAGTTCAATTTGCTAGCTAAAGGCTGGTGGGAATCTCTGATAGGTTGCTTAATTGAAGGTCTTTGCTTTCCTTTGGCCCTGAATCAAGGCCAGCAGTTTGCTGAAACTGTTGGTTTCAAACAGGAGCCTAAAGAAATGTCTTTCTATGGTCTGTTGGCCATTTCAAAACTTTGGAAATGTATTGGCCAATTCATTAGAAAGAAACATCTGAGTCATTGGAGATAGCAGTGGGCTAATATTTATTTATAGTAGATTAATAATGGGATTCCAAAATACAGAAATCCGTGCTAGAACTTTTTCACTGGAAATAGAATAGTGTTAAATCCAGTTGTCTCACACACACACTGTACACACACACACACACACAATTAATACAGGTCTTCCACCAGAAAACAGTCGGTTCTGAACTGTGACCTTTCTTTAAGAAGTATCCTTTTGTATGGTCAGGGCCCTAATTTGTATATTTTAGACTTCATTCAAATTGAAAACTTACTATTTCCAAAAATAGAATGATTCCACTCCCCACTCTCCCAGTTAGCTTGCCTTTGAACCATCATAGCATTTCTTGATTCTGCTGTGAGACCACATTTACTGTCAGTTTGTAAGACTTTCTGAGTTTATTGGATTGTGAAAGTGCATCCTTATTATGGATATCAAGAAAGTTACTTTCACAGTAAAAGCACTTGTTAAGTATGACAATCTTTATTATCTAAAAGGCTTAAATCTTGCTGGATTTCATTTGCCTGGCAAGAGATATAAAATATTTGGAAATGAAGTTTATGTTTTTTAATAGGAAAAGAAAAAGAATCTTCTCTTGGTCATCTGAGAGGAAAAAATTGTTTTCTGTTCTGTTTATTTGGATATTTTACCAGTTTATTAATTATTGTAGTATCTGATAAAGGATTATTGTCCTTAATACACAAATTACTTGGCACAAGGTAATTAAAAACTAAAGATAAATGCTCAAAACAATTGGGCAAAGGATGGCTCAGTGTTGAAAAGTTTATCTTCACTGTACATAAGTGAAACAGGAAATAAAATTTTTAATCTATGAATTGATACTTGTATATATATATTTAATGAATGAGTGAATTTCAAGTTGAAATTGAGGTGAGGTTGTGGTGAATGAGTCCTTCTAAATACTGCCAGTGGGAGGATCAAGTGGTACAAGCTTTTTAGAGAGGAGCTTGGCAGTATTCATATTGTTTGATATAATGTTACCTTGGAATTTATCTTAAGGATAAAATCAAATGTAGACCGATATTTTTTTTAAAGATTTTATTTATTTATTTGGCAGAGAGATCACAAGTAGGCAGAGAGGCAGGTAGAGAGAGAGGAAGGGAAGCAGGCTCCCTGCTGAGCAAAGAACCTGATGTGGGGCTCGATCCCAGGACCCTAAGATCATGACCTGAGCTGAAGGCAGAGTCTTTAACCCACTGAGCCACCCAGGCGCCCCTAGACCGATATTTTTACATAAAATTCCTTCAACTGGAGACAGCCTTTAAATTTTCAGAAATGGGGTATAGAGAAGAAAATTATGATGTAACATTATATGGAATATGTTTAGGCAATAAGCATTAGATTTAACAAAATTTATGAATGACATAGGAAAATGATTGTGACAAAAATAGGATATGAAATTACATATAATCAAATACTGGGAGGGGAATTAACAGAAATTGACTGCTTTTTGTTGGTGGGGTATCAAATGCCCTTTATTCCTCTGCCTTGTACTTTACAGGTTTTCTTCAGTGAGCATGAATTACTTTATAAATCAGAAAAACTCAGTTTACAGATATTGAGGAATATTTTAGACTTAAAATATTATACTCAAATGGTTTATTAGGTTATTAATATTTTAAAAAGCAAAGTTAAAAATGAAATGTATTTGAAAGGAGAAGGGAAGTATGATTTCTTTTGTTTTATGCTTTTTTCCTTTCCACTCCATAGTTGCTTAAGTCACTTACCCTTCCTTAAGTCCTTATCCCAGAGAAAGATGCGACTGCCATTGGTGACCTGTTAACTCTTTACACTGGTCTAATGGAGACAGCACTGGACTGAAAGTGAAGGACCCAGACTCTAGTTGTAGGTCAACCATTCCCTTCTCTTTTTCTCTCTTGTCCCTATTGGAAAGGAAAGGGGGTGGAGGAGGTTGGGGGAGGGTTTTTCCAGGATATTGTATTAAATAAGAGACTTGTGAAAGTCCTTTGAATTCCATGAAAAAAGTTCTGATTAAAACATTCAATTTAATGGATTGATTTTAAGTATTAATAATTTAATAAGATTGGACTTTTTAAGCACATTGGAGACTAGGTTTTCTTAAGCACATAGAGAATGCAAATCTGGTTGTTCCTGTTAGATTCATGTGTTTTGTTCGTTTGATTGTTCATTTTCATTTGATAAGTATTGTTTACTTTGTACTGTTTACTGTTCCTTTAGAGAAGTGGTTCTCAACTGGGGACCATTTTATCCCCATTTGGTGATGTGTGGAGATAGTTTTGCTTTTTACAATTTAGGGATGAGAGCGCTACTGACATCTAGTGGGTAGAGGCCAGGAATGCTGCTAAGCATCCTATAATGAATGCACAGGCCAGCCAGTGATGTCGGTAGAATTACGGTTGTGAAACCCTGTCTTAAGAGTTTAGCAGTTTCTAAGAATTGATTGAAACAAATGGCTTTATTCAAGAAGTTTTATTTGGTTTAAAAATAAAATACATGCTAGACTTCTTAATTTTTAGATATTACCTTAAAATTTGGGAGGAAAATTTACCCATAATTCTATAATCCTGGGTACGATTAGTTCATAGAAAATTGTGGCTTCTGCTTTAAAAATAAGCCCACAGTTGTCTGCTAATCTAGGGGGAAACCATGTAGTTAAGATTTCAAGAAATAGTTATCACTTGAATAAAACATTTCACAGAGAGAGTAACTTGAACTAAATTTTATTGTTTATCTAATCAGTTTAATTTTGATTCATCCTACAGAGCTGCTTTGCTAACTTGGAAACTTGCCCTTTTCTGTAGAAGTTGTTAGTCCTCCTGGAGTGTTCCTGGGGTACTTGCTTTCCATGGGTCCTCATAAGCAAAATTATCTTCTTTCCTTTCTCTTTGGAACCATGGCAGAACTCCCCTGCACTAGCATCCCTATCCCCCCCAAAAGCAAGGGGGCATGGAAACTTATTTTTATTTTTTGTCTATTACTAGAGCTTCTATTTTCCCCAGTTCCCTGCTGCTTTAAACATATGTAAACATTTTGGAAACAAGATTCAAGAAGTTTTTGCAATTTTTTTTGCCAGTGTGCTTAACAGCAGAAACACCACCATATCTCTTGATTCTTGGGAGGCCTTGGTAGCTTTCTGCAAGCTATTTGCCTTTGCCATTGCATGTTTCGTAGGAATAGATACAGATTCCTAGGATTGTTACTGCGGTTTGCTTAGCAGTATTGTCAAATGTTTTGTGTTTGACTCTCCCAAGTGAGAAAAAGATTAGTGTCTCTAGTTTAAATGACTGGGATCCTGAAGTGTAATTTGGGGACTAGATTTAAATTACCGGTCGAGCTGGAATAGGATGCTAGTGAATGACACTTTGAGAAGATCTTTGAAAAAATTGCTAACTGTGTTTGATTCTGTTTCACATGTAACCAGTTGTCTTCTGTAGTGCAGACCTTGAATTTTACATGGCAGACAACACTTGTATTTTGTGCCTCTAGTAGATCCATTTTATTTCCCTTGACCATTTTTCTGCAGATATTTGTCAGGACACGAATCAGGTTCTCTTCAAATGCTGCCAGGGGTCTGAAGAGGTACCCTGCAACAAACCAGTTCCTGTAAGCCTCTCTGAGGATCCCTGCTGCCCACTGCATTTCCAGTTGCCTCCTCAGATGTATAAGCCCGAGCAGGTACTGTCTGTGCCAGACGATCTGGAAGCCGGCCCCATGGATCTGTACTTGAGTGCTGCCGAGCTTCAGCCCACTGAGAGTTTACCTCTGGAGTTCAGTGATGTAAGTTAGAGAAGCTCTGCTCTGGTTGGCCCTTGAGGCAAGGCCTTATTTATTAATGGTGAGACTAGGTTCGTCTTTTGTGGCGAGGAGACTTGATAAAATTTTTGAAATGCTACATGTATGGTTGTGTTTGTATGTTAGCATATTAATTTAGGGACTGTTAAGTTGGCAGGAGTTTTTCTTTATCTGAGGGAATGATAAGGAATTAAATTGTAAACTATGGGAAGCTGGAAAGTCAAGATTGTTTTGGATTTAGTATAGCCAGGAAACTTGGTACCCATCCACAAGGTGAGTGATTCATTAGAATCTTAATAGTACATATGAATTCTCATATCTACTCTTGACGGTTTTAAGCTGTGTGTTTGCTCTGTAGTAGTAGTTTCATTTTCAGGTTACTATGCCCCCGAGGAAATGACTCTAAACCTAGCTCTGGCTGCTGGTTTTTATTTTTGATGTGTTATTGTAGATTCTGTTTTGAATGGACTAGAACAACAGTGATCTCTTTTTAAGTATTTACAGTCTTCTAAGTGTGTACACTACTTTTAAGCTTGTTCCTCAGTTGGTCCCAACCCATTAACCCATCTCTGATTTTATTTGTTCCCATAGTTAGCACTATCCTACTGTCAGACTCAGGGATCAGTTGATACAGCATCTTTGTCTTAGCACTTTAGTTAATATTTAGTGTTCTGGATAAAGGTCTTCATTATTCTGAAGATAAGTCTGAATTTCATAATAAAGTTTTGTATATAACCATGACATGTTTAATGTAACAAATATAAATGGAAAATTTAATGTAATTGCAAGATTATTTACTAATGGTAGAAGCCGTTTGGGTGGCTTCAAGTTAAAAAGGATACAAAGGACAGGGTAATATCTGAAAAAGAAAGGTGATATTAAGAAAAAAGGGGTCTAATTTTTTTTTCATGACCCCCTTTCTCCCTTTTGGTTACATATGATCTATAGGTTTATTAAACTTTTTTTTTTTTTAAGATTTTATTTATTTATTTGACAGGCAGAGATTACAAGTAGGCAGAGAGGCAGTCAGAGAGAGAGAGGAGGAAGCAGGCTCCCTGCTGAGCAGAGAGCCCAATGCGGGGCTCTATCCCAGCACCCTGGGATCATGACCTGAGCCGAAGTCAGAGGCTTTAACCCACTGAGCCACCCAGGCGCCCCTAAACTTTTTTTCATTATTTCATTTATAATAAAGTTATCATTTTTATTATAATCCTGATTATAACTGCTTTTTAAAAAAAATTTCTTTAACACAGATTTCATAGAATATGAAAACTAGAAAGGGACCTTATATACTTCAGTACTTCCTAAGTTTTTCCAGTGAGATTATGTTGAAGAGTGTAAATGAACAGATAGCCCTTTGTTGATAAGGACAGAGTTTTGTCCACTTCCCTTCATTTTAAATGTGAAGAAAGTGCAGAGGTGCTATTTTTTTTTTTTTAACTTAGTAACATGAGCAAATTTATAAGGTCTGAAAATTAACCTAATAAGCACTATATCACTACATTCCTTTCAGATAATAATGTAAATATGTAGAAACTAGCACATGTATTTCATGTAGATATATTAGCATAGTAACTTTATTTCATCTGATAATTGTTTAGAGCCATTTCTGTTTTGACCTTTTTGCTTTTCCCCTTTCACCTGTTCTTGCCATATTAGTATTGCTTTTCGGAGAATTTTTACACAAAATCTTAGAGATTATAAGATTTGTGATTATATGTGAAACTGACATTTAAGGAATCTTAATTTTAAAAATATTTAGGAGCACTTAGTGGTTCAGTCAGTTAAGGGACTGACTCTTGGTTTCGGCTCAGGTCATGATCTCTGTCCTGGGATCCAGCCTCGCTTCAGGGTTCTGCGCTCAACTGGGAGTCTTTTTGGCCTTCCTTCTCTCTCTGCCCCTCCTCCTGCTTGTGTGTGTTTGTGCATTCACGTGCGCGCGCTCTCTCTCTCTCAGATAAATAACATCTTTAAAAATATTTAAAAACGTCGTCAAATCTGTTTATTCATATTGTTTGGATTTTTTTTTTCCCAAAAGAATGTGAGAAGTAACCTTACTTTTCGGATTCCAGTGGGTTTTTAAGATGGACCTTTGATGTTAGAGGTTTAAAATGATAATCATTTGGGGCCCCTGGGTGGCTCAGTGGATTAAGCCTCTGCCTTCGGCTCAGGTCATGATCTCAGGGTCCTGGGATTGAGCCCCGCATCAGGCTCCCTGCTTCCCCCTCTCCCTGCCTCCTTGTGATCTCTCTCTCTCTGTCAAATAAATAAATAAAATCTTTTAAAAAATGATAATCATTTGTACTTTATCATCTACTATGTTCATATTAATATACTTTTGATAAGTCATATTGGTCATTATAAGTATAGTTTTATTCTTAATCTTTGGAGGTAAAAATTCTCCAGAAAATGTTGAAACAAAATCCAGTTTTAGAAATTTTGTCCTCCTGTACTGGATATATTTATTAATATACAATTTTCCTGGGGGGGGGATGATTTCTTAATTGTATGAATTTAACCAAGCAACTTACATTTTGCCTATGTCATTTCTATAACTTGCTAATAACTTCTGGTAATTTTACCTATGGGAGGACAGGTATTAGATAATAATACAGGTTAAAATTCAGTCTTTCCTTCTGGATATTATACTTGCCTGTTTACTGTGCTTTGATCCAAGGATGTTTGGCAACAACCTAATACCATAATCCTATTACTTTTTTTTTTTTTAATTTATTTATTTGTCAGAGAGAGAGGGGGAGCGAGCCAGCGAGCACAGGCAGACAGAGTGGCAGGCAGAGGCAGAGGCAGAGGGAGAAGCAGGCTCCCTGCTGAGTAAGGAGTTGGTGTGGGACTCCATCCCAGGACGCTGGGATCAGGACCTGAGCCGAAGGCAGTCGCTTAACCAACTGAGCCACCCAGGCGTCCCATAATCCTTTTACTTTTTGTGTGTGATTTTTGAGATCAGAACAAAATGTGGATTCTGTTTTTATGTCCTGATGGACTTCTTTTTCTAAATATTCCTGTTGTGATAGGCATTTCTGCTGATCCTCTCTTCTTGTTTGAGGTTCCTTTCCCCAATTTTAATTCTTTTTTTTTTTTTTAAAGATTTTTTTCTTATTTATTTATTAGACAGATCACAAGTAGGGAGAGAGGCAGGGAGAGAGGAGGAAGCAGGCTCGCCACTGAGCAGAGAGCCCGATATGGGGCTCGATCCCAGGACCCTGAGATCATGACCCCAGCCGAAGGCAGAGGCTTCAATCCACTGAGCCACCCGGGCGCCCCTCCCCAATTTTAATTCTTATAACAGACAAAATGAACATGTGAGAAAAGCCTTTTGAATATCTATTTTCTTTACAAAACATTTCTATACCATTGTCATCTTGAGACTTGGAAAACTTCATGCCTCATGGGTTCTTTTATTTTCATTTTATTCAATTTATTTTTTTCATTTGCTAGAGAGAGCGTGCAGAAGTGCACACAGGCAGGGGGAGCAGCAGGCAGCCTGCTGAGCAAGGAGGCCAACTGGGGGCTCCATCCCAGGCCACCCAGGTGTCCCTAAATGGGTTCTTTCAAATGCCAAGTTAATTATATGTATAATAATTGTGCATAGTAAAAGAATTGAAGAGAACATTTTACAGGCTTAACCACATGAGAATACTGGTTTCTGTGGATAGTACAGAAGTTTCTAGGGGCACCTGGCTGGCTCTGTCAGTTTAGTGTGGGACTCTTGGTTTTGGCTCAGGTCATGATCTCATGGGTTGTGAGAGTCCGTTTGAAGATTCTCTCCGTCTGCCCCTACTCCCACTCAGCACTCTCATAAATGGATGACTGAATGGAAAAATAAATAAATAGTTTCTAACACATCTGAAATAGATGTTAGGTAGCTGACCATATCCATTTCTGAATTTCTGCTTAAATTGGGCAGGCTTAAGTGTCGTACATTTTTAAATTAATATTCTTTAATTATAGTGAAGTGTGATACTTAATTTGGTAATTAGCATACCAAAGAAAGGGTTTCACATGCTTAGACTTAATTTAAAAGCATAGAACTAAGTCTGTTTTAAAGCTAGATTACTGGAAACAGCCTCTATAAAATGGATTGGGCATAGGGGAGTAGAAGCCCTTAGTAAATTCACTCTTGGGAAGGGAGTTTTGCCATAGACTTTTGGTAGCATGACACATTGTGTCATTTTGGTAGTTTGACACATTGTGGCTTTGTGATGCTTTTGGCCCTGAATCAAGACCAGTGGTTTGCTGTAGCTGTTGGTTTCAAACAGGAGCCGAGAGTACTGTGTTTCTGTGGTCTGGTAGCCATTCAGCATCCCAGTGGGAATGGCTCCTTCATTTGGAAGAACATAGATTATGGAATATGATTTCCTTTCTTTTTTTATTTTTCCTCTTTTAAAAAAAAGCTTTTATTTATTTGAGAGAGACAGAAGAGAGAGAGGGGAGAGCAGGAATGTGGGGGGAGGGGCAGACAGAAGCAAACTCCCCATGGAGCATGGAGCCTGACATGGGGCTCCATCCCAGGACATCAAGATCTCAAGATCGTGACCTGAGCAGAGGGCAAATGCTTAACCAACTGAGCCACCCAGGTGCCTCCCTCTCTCCCCCTCCCTTAGGAGAGCAATTGAAGTATATTTTGTTTAAGAATTAGGGATTTCTGGGAGGGGGTAGGGACTTAATCCAAATAGTACTTCTTAGCTCACTGTGACTGTTAGGGCATTAATCAAGCAATCTCATATTGTCCAGCCTTTTTTTTTTTTTTTTTTTTTTTTTAAAGTAAGCCCTGTGCTCACGATGGGGCTTGAATTTAGAACCCTGAGATCAGGAGTTGATTGCTCTACAGACAGAGTCAGCCAGCCACCCTGCATGTTGTCCAATCTTTGAAAGCAGTATTTTATTTTAGTTTGTGATTATGCTGATTGTCCTTATTAGGTTCACCACTGGTGAACTTAGATGGTGACTACAGTTAGTCTTAGAAGGAATACACTTTTTTTAAATAAAATTTTTTTGTAAAGTGTTTATAACATGAAATTTACTGTTAACCATTTTTACGTGTACGATTCGTGGTGTTAAGTACATTCACAGTTTCGAGCAGCTGTCACCATTGTGCATCTCTAGAATTTTTCTCTCAGCCTCAAGACTCTGTGCCCATTGAACTATAACTCCTGCTTTCTCTCTCCCTCCAGCCCTTGGTAGCTACTATTCTACATTTTGTCTCTGAATTTTTCAATTTGAAAATACCTTTTTTTTTTTTAATCTAGTACAGTGGTCTGTGCTTTATACTCAGCAGCAAGCAAAGGTTTTTAGAGCTTTTGGATCTTATCCCATTTGTTGGGCATTCTGGGAAAAATCCTTTTTTGGTTAAAGGTAGGCAAGGGGGGAGAGATATGGGAAAATTGCTTTGCAATATTTATTGAAAAATATGCCAGCTTCAGCTTACTGGTTCCCTTGGTTTTACTGATAGGCTTTTTCTCTTTCTTTTCCTAGGACTTGGATGTTGTGGGTGATGGTATGCAGTGCCCTCCTTCACCCTTACTTTTTGATCCTTCACTAACCCTTGAAGATCATTCAGTCAAAGAAATTGCCGAAGGCCCGGTGGATATTCTGGCAAGTGAAGGACAACCCCATCCAGGCACAGGTCTCCCTGCTGGCTATGGCTAGCATGTACTCCCAGTGTGGGGTTGTCATCACAAGTAGACTATACAGGGGCCCCAGATGGCAGTTTTCTAAATGGGCCCTTAAAGAGAGCACCACTTGTCCCAGAATTTCAGAGAGCAGAATGCTTGTTTCTTTAGTTAACTAGAAGAGGTTAAGACAAGGAATCTGCATAAATCATAAGTGGTTCATTTTAAAGGGAGAGTTCAGCACTGGAATTGTTTTCATTGTAGCATGAGGACAAGTCATGTCGTTTAGTTTCTTTGAGTCTTGGGTGGGGTACCGGTGGCCCTGACTGAAGACTAGCAGTTGTACTATAGCTGTTTGTTTCAAGCAGAGGCCCAAAGGACTGTCTTCCTGTGATCTCCTGGCTGTTCTGGAACCTCAGCAGAGAATGGCTGTTTCATTGGAAGAAACAACCCATAGCTCTCCCTCCCATTGGGAGGGCCTCAGGAATGCTACCTGTCATGGCCGCTGAATCCAAGGATCAGAGATAGTACAGTATGGGGAAGAGCAACCTCTCAGTTACTCTATTTCTGCTGTCATGATCTTGATAAGTCACATTCATGTTTCAGACCATAATGAATGGATTTGTAACCAAAGTAACTTCCTTTTAACAGGGCCAGATGCAGATGGCTGGAGATGGGTGCAGATCACAGGGGTCTCGAAATTCTGAGAAAGCCTCTGCACCACTGCCTCAGAGCGGAGTGGCTACTATAAATGGGAAGCCAGAACCCTCTTCTATCAGTTGATTTTGTTTGGGGAACCATTTATCTGACTTTGGTGGATTTGAATTTTCCATTCTTTAAACAAGTATTTATGACTGTCTCTCACTGAAGGACACCTCCGACTATGGCATTGTTTTTCCTCTGGGTTATTGTGCTGTAGTCAAACATAAACCAGATTTGTTGGGGAGGGACCAAGAACGTCTTCCCACTCTGCACACGGAAGAGAGAGAGAGGTGATTCCTGTCAGAGCTGCTGGGACTGAGAGTATTTGGGATTGTGCCGAAGGGAGAGACATCTTTGTAGTGGGCATTCCCAGGTCCAGGCACAAATACGCATAGGTGTTTAGGTAGGAGATTTGTACCTTTGGGTTATTAATGGAACCCAGTGTCTGATTATCTCCATCTAATGGCCTGTGTTTTAGCCTTTCTTCACCTCTCACCTGATTGGTAATCTGAACCCCTCCTTCCTCCACTAAACTCTGACCTATCATCTCTGAGAATAGCCCACAG
>PISX010009356.1:0-76197 GCA_004024625.1 Mellivora capensis
AAACATGTGTCTCTTGAGTCCTATATGTCTGAAAAATATGGCACCTTCATCTACACAAGCATGCACATGCGCAATGCACACACACACACAGACACACAAAGGTTTATGTCTTACAAATAAAATGTGTCATCTCTCTGCATGTATGAACCTTAACCAAACTCCACTGAAGGAGTTCTGCAAATTTCACAAAGTGCCCATTTGATGTGCTAGCAGCAGGAGGGCTGGTTCCCTAATACTGTCACTGTCTTTAAAATTGTCATTTAACATCTCCCCTTTATATCACTGACACAGAGATGTTTCTTCCAGTCTGATTAGTTGACAGATTTTCTATGCCACAGAAAGACTCATGTTTGGTTTTTTTTTTATATCTCTATGGTTTCTCTCATCTGTATATACAGCCTTTGATAAATTAAGATGAATACATATGTCAAACTCCTCCAATGTGTGGCCCTTGGCCCTAGTTGGTTACTTTCTATGATGACAATTCTACTCAACATTTATTGCAGTTGGCTATAGGGTATGAGAAGCTTTAAGAGGAAACATGGATGTTGTGGGGGAAAACTTCTTCATTCTCCTCAAAAGAAAAGACCAGTTTACATTATATGAAAAGTGTGCTCTTCTATAGTTGCACAGAATTTCCTGAAACTTAGGGAGCTAAACCAGAGGACTTTGCATTCTCAATGATGTCAGCAGGGATTAGACGCCATTATTAAGAAGGAGTTTCATTCTCTAATTTCACCTTGTAGACCATTAACTGAATTGTTCATGTTCTATGATTTTAAAATGTAAACAAATATCTATGATCATATGATCATATGTAGAACCCAGTAAGGGTAGAGAAGTACAGGTGGAAAGAACATTTTTTATTAAATATTTACACTATATAATTTTAACATTGGTCTAGTTTTGTCCCCAGATCAATTGTTCAGACCTGTTTTATGTCAACTTACAAAATAATCAATATCCATAACAAAGTCAGTTAAATTTTAGTTAATATTCTTCCTTGGGATATAATTATTTCCTTTATATAGACTTTTCTTGAGCTGATTCTGTTTACTTACTTTTTAAAAATTTTTTAAAGATTTTATTTGTTTATTAGAGAGAGATAGCAAGACAGAGCAGGAGCAGTGGGGAGAGGGAAAGGCAGGCTCCCCTACTGAGCAGGGAGCCCGATATGGAGCTCATTCCCAGGCCCCTGGTATCAAGAACTGAGTTGAAGGCAGACGTTTAACCTACTGAGTCACCCAGGCACCCCAAGCTAATTTTATTTAGATTGTATTAAGTCTACTTTATTCTGTACAAATAGGAGAGTGCTTTTTCTTTTTGAGAGTTTAGCATCTTAGATATTTAGAACTGCAAGAGGCCTCAATGGTTACCCTCACAGTACTGCCTCTTTTTCTCCAGGGAAAAGCTGATGACAGGAAATTTGATGTGAATTTTTTTTTATTTTAATTTTTGTTCAGTATTCCAAAATTCATTGCTTATGCATGACACCCAGTGCTCCATGCATATTATGCCCTGCATAATACCCACCACTAGGCTCACCCCACACCCCACTGGCCCCCTCCAAAACCCTCAGTTTGTTTCTCAGAGTCCACAGTCTCTAATGGTTTGTTTCCCCCTCCGATTTCCCCCAACTCATTTCTCTTCTCCAACTCCCAATGTCTTCCGTGTTATTTGTTGTGCTCCACAAGTAAGTGAAACCATATATGAATTCTTTATCCCTAGAGCTAATGAACAGCAAGACCCAGCTTAGAGCCTCAGCTTCTGTTTCCCCAATTCAAAAGCTCTTCACCTTACTCCACACTTTCTAAGTTTGTTATCTTATCCCTGCATCTACTAGAAATTAGAAAACTTTCAGAACTGAAAAAGTAGTAGTTCAGTGAATTGTTAAAAAAAAATCTGGGGGGCGCCTGGGGGGCGCCTGGGGGGCTCAGTGGGTTAAAGCCTCTGCCTTCTGCTCAGGTCATGATCTCAAGGTCCTGGGATCGAGCCCTGCATCGGGCTCTCTGCTCAGCAGGGAGCCTGCTTTCCCCCTCTCTCTGCCTGCCTCTCTGCCTACTTGTGATCTCTGCCTGTCAAATAAATAAATAAAATCTTTAAAAAAAAAAAAACTGGTTTCCAGTCATCTCTCTGGGCATGCTGATTATCTGACACTGCACTAACTTATTTATCCCTCTAATTCGTGTTTTTTTTTTCTTCTCTAGAATGACTGGAGTAAGGCTTTTACCTCAGTGCCTGGCAAATGGCAAGTGTTTAATAAATGTAAGCCACTGATATACCCGAGGTGATGGAAAACTTTTCTGTAAAAGGCAAGACTGTAGGTAGTTTAGACTTTCCAAGTCATTGTAAGGTGAAAGCAGCCATCGACAATGAACAAATAAATGGGCTATATTTCAATAAAAACTGATTTACAAAAACAAGCAGTAGGCTAGATATTATTTGTGGACAACAGTTTGTCAATTTGTAATACAGTCCATAACTAGCAAACCAGTTTTGCTAGAATTAACCAAGTGGTAAAATGGTAAATACAACACAAGTCCTTTGTTTTTTCTGCAGAAACCCATATGAAACAAGATGGATACCTTGACAGTATATATATATATGAAAGGCTAATGTCAGTTATGTCATTACTTCTCAAGGATGTGTTCAATTGTGTTATATGGTTGCCTATTCAACCTGTCAAAACAAATAAACAAGGAAAAGAAGTTCATATATATATATATATATTTTTTAAAGATTTTATTTATTTATTTGAGAGAGAGGCAGTGAGAGAGCATGAGCGAGGAGAAGGTCAGAGGGAGAAGCAGACTCCCCGTGGAGCTGGGAGCCTGATGCGGGACTCGATCCCGGGTCTCTGGGATCATGACCTGAGCCAAAGGCAGTCGTCCAACCAACTGAGCCACCCAGGCGTCCCAAGAAGTTCATATATTAAACCAAATACATATGCAAACATGGACCTCACTGAAAATTCTATGCATGTGATTAATCATAGACTTAGCATAGATAGATGTAATAATTGACACATGTTCTGAGATCTGGGTTATTTTGTTTCTTCTTCTGTTGACAGAAATGTGGTTCAATTGAGTGATCTTCTGGTGTATGTCATGGTATGAGAGAGAGCTAAAATGAAGGAGGGTCAAAAATTTCACCTTGCAACTCTAGCCATATGTAATAATCAGCATTTCAACTTTATACCAAATCAACACATGGATAAAGTATGTAAAGAAATCAAAGAAAAATTTACTAAACTGTCCAGCATCCATCCATCTTTCTTTGGGTAAAAGACAACACTAAATATCCTTTGGGAAGGTGCCCCTTGCTTCCTCTTACTACTATGGTATGAATAGAGTTTGCATATACCCTGATTGGCTTAAGCTAATCACTGAGGAGCATTCCCCAGCCACAGGAATTGGTTCAAAGATGTGTAGGTTCCATACCAGTGGGATTAAGACAGTGGGGGAGTTTTCTGAGATGTCTGGGAGGGAAGCAGGTGTCTTTCTTCCTGAAAGAATATAGAGGATGGAATTGCTGCCATCCATCATCTCCCTTCCACATAATGTGGGAATGATGAGAGCAGTAGTTGTACCCTATATCCAGGCAATAGGGTATGTATTGTATATAGAGACTTAAAATTAATATTAAAACCTACTAAAAGAATGTCTTTTATTATCACAGTTTGCCAGCAATTCTGAACAATGACAATGATACAATAATCTTCCCACTGAGGGTAGACAGCTCTACCTTTGCCCCCTTCCACCATCCCACCTTCTTGGTACCCATATAGATCCTGAGTCTTACAGATAAAGGCCAAGAATAAAAAAAACTCTAGCCTTGATATCATGAAGCTCTGATTCTGGCCATGCCAAAAATCAGCCTTGCTTCTGGACATTCTGTTACATGAGAACCAAAATTTCCTTTCTGCTTAAGCCAGTTTTCAAACATGTGAATCCAAAGGTTTTTTTTTTTTCTTCTTATTTTACATTAAAACTTTTGGGTATCAAATTTATTAATATATTACATGATTTAATGATTGTTAAATGCTCATAACCTCATTTTACAATGTTTGTATATAGCAGTTACTAGAAAAACTGGCATTTCAGGTATAGAACACATGATTACGACTTTCATTAGAAATATCTTATAGCTATTGCCTGGAACATTGTTCTCATATATTAAAGAAAGTACATAAATAATCTTTAATCTTTAATCTTAAGAAAGTACATAAATAAATAGTTATTTTTAATCCATTTCATCTCATTGGACAACAAACTGTTCCAAAACAAACACTGACATGCAATTGCAACTAATAATGTATATGTGTATATGTATACACACATACATACATATATACATATGTACACATACACACAGAGGGTCTGACTTTTGATCAGAGTCTATAAACTTTTCTGAGACTGCTATAAACTTTCCCCATTAAGAATATCCTTCAAACAAAATTGTTATGTTCTTATTTCGTCTAGGCATCAGATACAAAAGTGTGTTCCATTTTGATTTTTAGCTTGAGTTCTTTGGTTAATATTGGGAAAAAAAATCCAGTAATAATTCTCTGCAACCTCTAAATTTTTTTAAATTAATTTATTTATTTGTCAGAGAGAGGGAAAGAGAGCGAGCGAGCACAGGCAGACAGAGTGGCAGGCAGAGGCAGGGGGAGAAGCAGGCTCCCTGCTGAGCAAGGAGCCCAATGAGGGACTCCATCCCAGGATGCCAGGATCATGACCTGAGCCGAAGGCAGCCGCCCAACCAAGTGAGCCACCCAGGCGTCCCATCTCTGCAACCTCTAAAGCATGCTCTTAGTGACCTGTCCTGAGTAGTGAGAGTTCTATTCCCCCCATCCCCGCCCCATGTTATAGCATCAGTCGTCTGATTCTTATCTTCATCCTGAGGAAGGTTGGTTTTAAGTTTCCTTTAAATCTTGCCTGATGCATGACTATCAGCATATGCCCTTTGCCCAATATTTGACTTTCTTCAAAATATATACATCAACAATTAATAACCCTCTCAAAGTGTTATGAAGTTAGCTTTCTGATTATGTGATTTAATGGCTACAATGGTCAGACCAGGTCATGAACACTGCATCTTCACAGGACAATCTGATAAAATGTATGAAAGAAAGAATGGAAATAAAAGGGCAAGTGGCAACCTAAACTTAGAAAGAGATAATTTGCATTTTTATAAATTCTGAAATGAACAAAGTAGTTTATCATAATCCTAATATTTCTACTATTGATTAGTAATATTGAGACTGTACAACAAAGATGGTTCAAAAACTATTTTTAGTCAAAATTATAATAACAAAGCTTCTATGATACTCCCTGTGTCAAGAATTATTTTAAGCACTCATATATATTAACTGAATAACTAATTGAAAGGGAAATGCCATTTTTAATCATTGTTGCCTTTAAACAGATGAGGAGAGGGGCACCTGGGTGGCTCAGTGGGTTAAGCCTCTGCCTTCGGCTCAGGTCATGATCTCAGGGTCCTGGGATTGAGCCCCGCATCGGGATCTCTGCTCAGCAGGGAGCCTGCTTCCTCCTCTCTCTGCCTGCCTCTCTGCCTACTTGTGATTTCTCTCTCTGTCAAATAAATAAATAAAATCTTAAAAAAAAAAAAAAAAAAAAGATGAGGAGACAGGCAGAAAGAGTTCAAATAATCTGCACATGGCCCAGAGCTAGTAAATGGCAGACTTAGCATTTGAACTAGGGCAATCTGGCTTAGAAACTAATGTACATAAAAATCATTATATTGTTTCTCAGTAAATATTTAAGGATTATACAGTGATATAATTACACTAAAGCAGAGTTTATTTGGGTTCTTGTTCTAGATAAGATGCTGTGGATATAAAACCTGCACTGAATGTATGGAACCACTGTTGGTAATTCTACAAAGTATAGAGTACTGGGAAGATTAGGGGGGAAATTCAAATACCAAAGAACTAACAGTGAGTTTGTCATTTCATTTTTTTCCTCTGGCAATTGCCAACCTGATTTTAATGCTGTCCAAATCTAGAAGTGAGCACTAGGCTGTAGACAGGGAGAAGCTCTAGGACAAGGGGTCTGGTTCTGGTTTGAAAACTAGGAAAGGGGATGTCTAACACTTAGAAGAGTGTAGATATCCTCAGTTTTGTTTTGTCTTTTCTTTCTCCCATTAAAAAAAAAAATCATCATTCTATTGTGTATCAGCCCCAAGCAATCCAGTGCTGACAGTAAAGAGGCTGTGAGGGAGGACCAGTGGGGCCACAACTCAGGAGGAGGGGAATCTTCTTCTCTGTTTGAGCAAGCTGTGATCCCAAGGAAGTAACACACATTTGATGTTTTCAGTCTCTCTCTCTCTCTTCTCTTCTCTTGCCTCTTGGACCCAGATGTGGGTACAGCCCTGAATGGGCACAGTAGAATGGAGTAATCAGTTCCCCAGATGACTGGTCAGAGGACCAAATAGGAGACCCCGGACACCTGGAAAGTACTGAGGATATCACAGTGAGGGAGGAGCTCAGAAAAGGAATCCTGTGAAGTTCTTTATAAACCCCTGGGCTCACCTCCATGATGAACACCCTGAATCTAATTCTAATCAGCATAAAACAAATATGTGAGAAATCAATTAACAGACCAGAACTCAGGCACAGACTGGCCAATGGGTGGCAGACACTTGAGACAACTCCAAATAGAATTTAAAAAGATTTGAAAACTATATTGAAATTGAAACCACTGCCCATAGAAGGCAGTGTGGAACTTGAAGCCTTAAGCTAACCATATCAATTTCCTTTAAAGAAAAAACAAAAAAAAAAATAGTGTTCTCCATGATTTAAACAAGCCTCAGAGACTTGCAACAGTATTTGAAAGATTCAGGTATAATCCCAAACCACTTGGCATTTGGAGAACCAGGACAATCTCCACTCATATGGGAAAACACAATTAATAGAAAACAACACTGAAATGTAACAAATTTTGGAATTAAGCTACAATAGTTTTAAAAGGACTACTATAAAAATATTCCAACAAACTGCTATTGCAAATATCTTGAAGTCAATGGAAAAATAGAAAACCTCAAAAATAAATAAATAAATATCTGAATGAATTAGAGATGAGCCAGTGAACTTGATGATGGATCAGTAGAAATTACCTTCTATGAACAAATGAAAAAAGAAATATAAAAAGTTGAACAATTCCTGAAAAAGTTGATATTCATGTCATCAGAATCCCAGACAAGAGGAGAAAAAATAATGTGATGCTAACAATTTATTTAAAGAAACAATAGCTAAATATTCCAATACTTGGTGCAAGATTTAAACCTACAGCTATTAGAAGCTAGTGAAAGCCTAAACAGGACAAAAACAAAAAGATATATTCCCAGAGCTAAAATTGAAGACAAACAAAAAATACTGAAAGCAGTAAGATAAAAGTGACTATCTATAAGGGGAACAACAATACAAATAATTATGGGTTTCTCACTAGAAATCAAGAGGTCCAGAAAGAAGTGAAACAATATTTTTTATTTTATTTTTTTAATTTTTTAAAAGATTTTATTTATTAATTTATTTGAAAGAAAGAGAGAGAAGGAGAGAGAAAGAGAGACCATGAGAAGGGGGAAGGTCAGAGGGAGAAGCAGACTCCCTACCAAGCAGAGAGCCCGATGCGGAACTCGAGCCCAGGACTCCAGGATCATGACCTGAGCCGAAGACAGTCGTTTAACCAACTGAGCCACCCAGGTGCCCCGAAACAGTATTTTTAAAGTGCTAAAAACAAACACAACTGTCAACTGAGAATTCTATAACCAGCAAAAATATCATTCATGAAGGAAGATAAAATAAGACCATTCTCAGATAAAGGAGGGTAAGCCTGCTCTTAAAGTATTGGTAAAGAAACTTCTTTATACAGATGGAAAATGGTAACAAGAAAATCTGGAACATCAAGTAGAAAACAAGTCTCACAAATAGTAAGATTCTGGATAATACAGTATATTGTTTTTCTCTTAAAATTTTAAATAAGACATTTGACCATTGATTGTGTGTGTGTGTGTGTATGGATATGTATGGATGTGTGTGTGTGTATAATTATAACATGAAGGGATAGGGAAAAAGGAATCTATATATTGTGATAAGGTTTCTGTATTCAATTTGAGGTGAGTGTAGTACTCAACACATACCCACATAGATGTAAATATACAAAGAAACTTAGTAAAAAAAAAAAAGAAGATAAATTGCAATCCTATACAATGTTTAAATAACATTCAAAGAATGTTAGAAATGGGGGAAAAGTTTCAGAATACAGAAGGAACACTTAGAAAACAAATAATAAAATAGTATGTTTAATTTAAAATACATTAATAATAAATGTAAATGTTCTAAACAAACCAATTAAAAGACATAGATCGTCAGAAAGGATTAAAAGTCATAGGTTAAATATTTGTAATCTATATCATATTTACTTTAAATATAATAATATAAGTTGGGTAAATATAAAAACATGAATGAAATTATACTATTCAAATACTAACTAAAAAAAGGTGACATCAGTAAAAGTGGCAGAATAAACACCTCCAAAAATTATGTACTTCATAAAAGCAAAGAGAAAAGTTACAAAACTGTAATAATTAACTTTTCTAGAAATTAGCCAAAAGCTGTAGCAACCCACGGAGTATTTATTTGAGAAAAATGGCTGAATCTCATTGAGATCAGCAAGCTTTGTAGTATTTTAACTTGCCCTATTCCCAATCACTTCTCTCTAGCTTGGTGGTTGTCTTAAAAAGTGACAGCTGCAATCACAATGAAAGCCAGCATCCTGGCAAACACTGAGGAAGGAGAAATCGGCTGGAGCTCTTTCTACAACTCATTCCCAGAAAATGTCATAATTTGACCTGTCAGGTGATACCCTGGAAGTCCCCATTTGCAAGGTTGTTTTTATTTGACCTGACTCAGATCTCCTAATGTGAACAGCTTTTTCTCCAGGGGCATTTGTTGAAAGCAATTAGATGCAATTGATGGAATGCATGTCTGCCTGAGGAAGTGGATAATAGTTGGAGCACACAATAAGCTACCCAAAAAAGCTTTAAAGAAATAGCTGGAGAATGAGATGACCATAGTGGCTTTGTAGCTTCAAGATATTTCTGGGAATTCAGAAGACCATGTGCAAGCATAGGAGTACATGCTCAGGTCTAAAAGCATCTGCAGAGAAGATCTGAGAAGGCCCTAAGCCTTGAGGTAAACTTGAGGCTCTGCTCAAGAAGAAAGTGAAGACATATCAAATGAAACTGTTAAAAGACCAAGACAAAGAGGGAACTTTGAAAGCAACAAGCGAGAAGCAATTCAACACTTAATACATGACCAGGGCTAATTCACTAAGAAGGAATAGCAATTCTAAATGTATATATTTGTAACAACAGACCTTCAAAATACATGAAACAATGACTTACAGAACTGAAAAAAGAGATATAAATATCTACAATTATAGTTAAAGACATCAATACTTCTGTATTATTTTCCTAAGGTTACCATAACAAAGTACCACAAATTGAGTGATTTAAATAACAGAAATGTATGGTATCACAATTCTGGAATAAAGAAGCCTAAGAACAAGGTGTCAGCAGGTTTACTTCCTTTTTCTGGCAATGAGGGAAAATTTGGTTCATGCCTCTTTTCTAAGCTTCTATGAGTTTGCTGGCAGTCTTTTGAATCCCGTGGCTTTCAGTTTCTTCACATGGCATTCTTTCTGTGTAAGTGTCTGTCCAAATTTCTCCTTTTATAAAAATACTACTCATATTGGATAGGGGCTCACCCTATCCAGTATGACATAATTGAAATTAATTACATCTGCAATGACCCTGTTTCTGAATAACATCATGTTCTGTAGCACTGAGTGTTAGGACTCCAACAAAGCATTTTGATAGAGCACAACTGAACCCATAGCAATTCCTCTCTCAGCAACAGATAAAAATAGTAAATAGAAACTCAGCAAAGGATACGTAAGAACTGAACCATCAACCAACTGGATCTAATAAACATTTATAGAATTTTCTTTTCCACAGTATAATAGACACACCCACACATGCACAACACACACACATTTACACATATGTATGTGAAATTAACCAATTTTAAATAAGGTAACTTGGGTAACTAAAAAAAAAAAAATCCATGGGTTAAAGAGAAATTCAAAGGGAAACTAAAACTATTTTGAATCAAAAGAATATGGAGAAATAACAAAATTTTTTGTGATGCTGGTCAAAGTTTGAAGGGAAATTTGTAATAGTGAATATTTTCTTTATAAAAAGAATACTGATTTCATGTTAATTATCTAGGCTTCCATGTTTAAAAAAAAAAGAGAGAGAGAGAAACAAAGCAACCATAAGTTAAGTGGATAGAAATATTAATAAAGATAAAACCTACCTCTTAAAAAAAGATAAATCTCTAGCAATATTAACCATGATAAAAAGAAAAAAGATACAATTTACTTATATCAAAAATTAAAGAGATGACACCATTACTATTTCCACACACATTAAAGGAACATAAGAAACTACTATGAGAAACTTTAAAGATATAAATACATCAACTTAGTATAAGATCTCAAGAAACATAATTTAACAAGAACTTATACAATATGAAATAGGTAATCATAATATTTCTGGAACTATAACAGAAATGGTATCTATAATTTAAAACTTTCCCCAAAAGCCATCAACAGACCTAAATAATTTTGCCTATAAATCCAAAAAAGATTTTTAAAAAGAAATAACACCAATTCAACACAACATCTTCCAGAAAATAAAAGAAAAACATTTCCCAACTTATTTTAGGATGTTTCGTTACCCTGATATCCAAATCAGATTAAACAGTTTTTAACACAACACCTAAATAACAAACAAACAAACAAAAACCATAGGCCAATCCCTCATGAACATTAGGACATGACCAAATGAAGTTTATCCTGGAAATGCAAGGCTGGTTAAATACTTAAACAATCAATATAATCTACCACATTAATAATTTAAATTAGAAAGCTCAAATTATCATTTAGATTGGTACAGGAAAAATATTTTAAAAATTCATTATCCTTTTGTGATAAAAACTCTAAATCAATTAGGATTGGAAGAGAATCCTGAATTTGATAAAGGACATCTACAAAAACTTATAGGTAACATCTTGTTTAAAGATGAATGCTTTCTTGCAAAGATCAGGAATAGGCAAAGATGTTCTCTACTCTGTCTACTCCTATTCAACATCATATTCGAAGTCCCAGCTGGTATTGAAAAAAATTAAAAGGCCTCATGATTAGAGGGAAAGAGTAAACCTATTCTTATTCATAGACAATATCATGGTGTACATGTCAAATTCCAAGAAAACCACAAAAATATTCCTAAAAAAAAAATAAGTGAATTAACATCTTTGCAAGATGAAAGATCAAAAACAAAAATCAAGTAAATTTTATTATCATACATAAAATTTTATAAAATTCATTAAAGAATTAAATGAAGCAAAATGTACAATTGAAATCCAAATTAAATTTTTAATGCCCAAATTAGTAATATTAATTTATCAATGTAACAAATATATATAGGATCTGTGGCTGAAAACTATAAAACTTGAAATAAATCAAATAAGAGTTAAATAAATTAAGAGATATATGATGTTAATGGATTGGAAGAGTCAACATAGTATTAATGTCAATTTTCCTCAAGCAATTTATAGATTTAATGTAATTCTATTTAGAATCCCAAAACAACTTCAGATACAGTTATATGAATAGAGATAACATTGGAATATATATAACATTGAGATATACATATAAAATAAGCATATATAAAACATTGCTTAATGAATGAAAACATAAATAAATAGACTAGAAGGAAATATTTACAAATCACATATTCACCAAAGAACTTTTATTCGTAATAGTAAAGCTCAGGGTAGGAATACAAATAACTCAATTAAAAACTGGGCAAGAGGGGCACCTGGGTGGCTTAGTCAGTTAAGCATCTGCCTTCACCTCAGGTCATGATCCTATAGTCTTGGGATGGAGCCCCAAGTCAAGCTCCCTACTCAATGGCAGTCTACTTCTCTCTCACCCTCTTCCTCTGCCTTTCGACTTCCCCCCTGCTTATGCTCTCTCTCTCTCACTTGTCTCTCTCTCAGATAAATAAATAAAATCTTAAGAAAACAAAAAACTTAGTAAGATATTTCAATAGGTACTTTAGCAAAGAGAATATGCAAATAAAAAATACATATAAAAAAGATATTCAATACTATCACTCATTAGGAAAATGTAAATCAAAACCACAAGAGCTACACATCTATTATAATGACTGAAATTTAAAAAAAAAAAATACTGATAATATTGAGTGCTGGTAAGGATGCAAAGAAACCAGAACTTGCATATTGTTAATGAAAAAGGGAAATGCTTTCCTGGAAGTGGCCCTGAAAATGGTTTGACAATAAACATTCCTTTATCATAAGACCCACCCAAACCCACTCTTGGCTACTTCCACTAGAGAAATAAGAATGTATGTACTCACAAAAAACTGTAAACAAATATGTATAGTGACTCTATTCATAATCACCCCAAAATGGAAAAGACCAAATATCATCAGGTGAATGGATAAACAAACGATGGAACAGTCAGGCAAGGCAAAGGAAACAACCACTGATACAATAACTAGGATGACTCACAGTATTTTGAGTGAAGGAAGCCAATCTCAAAATGTTATACATTATTCGATTCCATCCTTGTAAACGCCAAACCATGGAGCTACAGAGAGAGCAGATCAGCGGTGCTACAGATTGGGTGCAAATTGGGGGAGAAGGGTTGAGTTTGACTATTAAAGAAAAGTTGAGGGAGTTTGGGGGTCTGTTAGAAGTGCTCTGTTTCCTGATTGTTTTGATGGTTAAATACATCTATGCACCCATTAAAATTCATAGAACTGTGCACCAATAAAAAAAATAAATTTTATATATGGTAATGAAAAGCATATTAAATAATTAAAAGGGCTGTGATCTATTCCCAAAAGAAAGAGGAAGGTTCTGGCACCAAAATGAGACACGACGTTAAGAACAAAATGGATATGTGTTCCTTGCAGATTATTTTCTAAGTTTCTGCTCCAGGTTAGGTCACAAACATATTCTATAGCAATAACATTGCGAACTCTAGTGTTATGTAGAGACCCACAAACATACATAAGCATGCACGGTCAATCATATAATATCCTTTGATTTCTAATGCTGGCTTTGTCATCTGCACTAATTGAAAGAACCATAAAACTAGTATTATTACTATAGATGCATAGACTTTACCATCTGTTCTGTATACCTTTTAGCGGAATTTCTTCACTCTGCTCTTGCTGTCATAACTTCTCAAATCATTTGGTGGGAGAATATAACATTTCTCACTTCATAAGCTTTTTTTATAAATTAAGATTTTTGAACATCATTTTAAAGGAACTGGTAAGGTTTCAAGCACAGTTCCTTTATAGCCTTTCCTGAAAATCAGTGAAGAAAAATCTAGTTCAGTCAGCGTTGCTGGACTTAGCAAATAAAAATCTTGTATTTTAGGGGCTCCTGTGTGGCTCAGCTGGTGAAGATACCTACTCTTGAGCTCTACTCAGGTCATGATCTCAAGGTCCTGGGATGGAGCCTCAGGTTGGGCTCGCCACTCAGCTGAGTCTGCTCCAGGATTCTCTCTCTCCCTCTCCCTCTGTCCCTCCACCCACCAGCGCACTCTCTTTCTCTATCTCTAAAATAAATAAATCTTTAAAACAAAAAATCTTGTATTTTTATCTGACAATTCTAAATCCTGTGGCGAATTTTACCTGTCAACTTCAGTGGCCTCAGGATAACAAGATTAATTGTTTCTGGATGAAATTAGCATTTGAATTGGTAGATTCAGCAATGTAGATTGCACTTCCCAACAGGATTCAACATAATCTAATCTGTTGTGGGCCTGAAAGGTGGAGTGAGTAGGAATTCAACCCTTTTCTTCTTCCTCACTCTTTTCACCTCCTCCTACTCTGCTCTGGGATTCACCTCATTTCTTCCTGGGTTCTCAGGCCATTAGACAGGGGTTGAGTTACATCCTTATCTTTCCTAGGTCTGGAGCTTACAGATGGGATTTCTCCTCCTCCATAGTCACATGACTCAATTCCTCATAGTAGAAAGATAGGTAGGTAGATAGATTGAAAGATAGATACCTAGATAGATAGATGCCTCCTATTGGTTTTGTTTTCCTGACTAATGGTATGTGTGTATATGTATGTATGTATATATGTTTCATTTAATACATGAGAAAAATTAGGTATAGAAATGTTATAGAAATCTTCTAATTTAGACCATGAGTTCAGATCTTTTGTCAAATTATCCTGAGCCGGAATAAAAAATTCAACTCAAAAAATTTCTTTCTTACTTTATTCTATAACATACTATCAACTATTTTCTATTAAAACTCAGTATTCAGGGTGCCTGGGTGGCTCAGTTGTTAAGCTTCTGCCTTTGGCTCAGGTCATGATCTCAGGGTCCTTGGATTGAGCCCCACATCGAGCTCTTTGCTCAGTGGGGAGCCTGCTTCCCCTCTCCTACTCCCCCAGCTTGTGTTCCCCCTCTCGCTGTGTCCCTGTCAAATAAATAAAAATAAAATCTTTAAAAAAAAAACAAAAACAAAACACCTCAGTATTCACTCTCCCTGAAATACTTCACAGACTTGATTCCTCAGAGTCCAAAAAGCATGTTTATTATTTTTTTTATATTTGTTCATCTTGAATTTATAAATCTGTTACTGAAACATTTGATACTAATTATCCCTTAATTTTTTTTAATTGAGTGCATACTATTTTCAGAAAAGATTATAAGCTTCTTGAAGGCAGGAATTACACTGTATTTGGTTTGGTTATCCCTCTGTATAGAACATATGGCTTTACGGATATTTTATTTTAAAAGCACTCAACAGTGCTTATCAATTTTAAACTTACTTCTGTAATGATGAAATTTGCTTAAAATAAATTCCAGAAAAAGGCATTTTTAAAAAATACATATGTGAAAATAAGCCATCTAGGTAATATATTGTTACATTTGTCTTAAAATAAGCCTTAGGCATTCTCCCACACTTTTCTCACCATTATCTCCATCTGTAATAATAAAACATGTCTTCTGATTACAGCTATTTCTGTTATCTCAAGGCTGAATCTAATTTATTTGCTATTCAACCTTACTTTGCCTCTGTTACAAGATTTGTTTTTCCTGTAATGCAATCCAAAGTTTTGATTTAAAAGGTAGAAAACATTTTTCCCCCCAAATACACAGTATTTAAAACTGAAAGGAAAATAAATTCAATGTAGATTGGTAGTAATTCACAAAAAAAAATCAAACAAATTTTAATTTGAATCCAATAATTTTTATTTAAACGTGTTTTGGGATAGATGAGTCCTTTGGGGCAAAATAGCAAACAACAAATAAAAATCTCAAAAATGCTTTCCTAACAGAACTTTTGAAATACTTATTTACAGAAAGGAAAGAATTTCTTAGAAAGCTTGTAGTATTTCTAAAGTTGCATTATATTTCCAAAGCTTTGAAATATGATGTTCCTTCTATGACATTGTCATTAAAATTTAAAAGGCTAATTTAGAAACCACAAAACTATCAGGTAGATTTTCTTAGAGACTTGTTCTCTGGATACTATCATTTGCTGGTTTCTTATTAGTAGAAACATAAGTTTAATTTGTTATACTCACATACATGCTAATACCACATACATGGCAATAAATCATGCTGTTTCCCCACTTACATTTTACCCAGAGGGTATTTCTCAACTTCTACTTTTCCCCCAATTGTTACATTGCTATTCCTTCTCTACATACAATACAACCTTGATTGCTGGTTTAAAGCCCTGATGAAATAATCATACTCGGGGGTAGATACACTACACTCTGAAATTTGAACACTAATGACTTTCTTTGCTATTTTCATCTTTACAAAAAGATAGATTAAGTTAATCTCTGAAAAGTTAAATGATGTGTCATTAAGGGCATTTAAAAACACAAGTCAGTGTCCTAAATCAGAGATTTAGGAATTAAATGCATGGCAGAGAGGTTATTTTTTAATCCTCATGAGAATGATTAATTTGATTCCTAGCCATACACTGGGCATCCAAGTAGGTAATATATTCATTTTCTGTTTTGAGAAAAAAATTGATTTTGACTCAGTTTTCTTTTACTTTTTAAAAAGTACTTAAGTCAGAAACAACAGCATTAGAAAGGTTCGTGGAAAAATTTTTTTTCTTGAAAACTTTACCCCTTGCCAACCTTTTCATTTTTTTTTTAAATTTTTTGTCATCATGATTCTTTGGTATGTTAAAGGTTCTTTTTGAGAGTAATGCTGAATTGCATTTGTTTATCCTAAAAAATTGTTAAACCTGGACAGGGAGTCAAATCTACAAAATTAGCAAGAAAAGAGATCTTTTTCTCCTGAATTACCAAGTGATCTATCTAAACTGTTTTCCCTGGAGAGAGTGGGGTTGAACTTTTACCTTAAATAACTGTTCTCAAACCTCAGTACACTCACTTAAAATAACTCTGAATTAGGAAAATAGCCAAAGGCACAAGAAAGTACTTCACAGACTTAGAGAATTAATCTCATTTAGCAAAAAGGAAAAAAAAAAAAAGCAAATCGAACAACAAAAGACTAAAGCATACACATATGAGCTACACTTTCACTAGAATTCTCCCTTTTGATGTTCCATAAATTTGGACAACAAGCCATGGTTTATTCTCGCCATGTTCATTCTTCTCTCTTCTCCCATTTTCTTCTGAATTATTTGACTCAGAATGATCTCTTTTCTATCACTATTAAATTCTCTCCACTTGGAATTTAAGTATTTCCCTATACTGTTCTTATTCTGTGTTCTCTGAGCAGGATAGCCCCTTTCTATCCATAAACTTAACATAAATCCTCTCTCTGGAGAGTTTCCTGTTAAAAAGGAATTGTGATGTAATACTAGAAAATCCCTTGAGAATGTAGGAGTCTATTTACTACCCCACTGAAAGCATGTGTTCTTGTGGCTGGCTATCCTTTCCGGTGATGGGAATATAATGTTCATGTATTGAGCTACCAATCTCAAAGAAATAAAAAAAATCCTAGAATCATATACTCCAACATCATCTTTTCAATGTTAAAGGAACAAAAGCCTTCTTAGTGAGGGCAGTTATACAGCTACCCCCAGTCTGTTGACACTCGGTGACCTATGGGAGCAAAATACTGACTATATAAAATATGAACATTGCTTCCTTTTTGAACTTAAGTCAGTAGTCATATTTGGGGATTCTAAGGGTAACACAGTTTGAAAAACCAAACACAAGTATTATTTCCTATCTATAAGAAAACTAATTTACAATAAAATACCACTGTCAGTTAACTAAGCTGAAGGAGCTATAAAAAACAAAAACAGAACAAAACAAAGCAAAAAACATTCTAGGAAAGATGTTAGATATCAACTAATCTAACTAGGAAATACATGTAAATATCCCTGTAAATCTCCATATCTTTATCTCTATCTTCATCTTGAGATCTAAATGTAGATATTGATGATTAGAGTCCACTGGAGAGACAGAAATCAAATCGGTTATTTTAGTAGGCAGATTTTTATGTAAACCATTGTTAACTAGCTATAAAATTATTAACCATGTAAATGAAAAGCCAGAAACAGGGAACATGAGGGTAATACAGTGGTAACAACTGCAGGAAGCAGTTAACACAGTGCTAGAACATGAACGTTTGTGTCCCCCTAAAATTCATATGCTGAAACCTGATCCCCAGTGTGATAGTATCTGGAGATGGGAACCTTTGGGAAGTAATTAGGTCATGGGAATAGAGCCCTTATGAGTAGGATTAGTAACCTTATAAAAAACGTTCCAGGGAGCTCCCTTGCCACGTCAGCCATGTGAGGACACATGAGAAATGGCTATGGACCAGGAAACAGGATCTCACCAGACATCAAATCATCCCACACCTTGGTCTTGGACTTCCCAGGCCCCAGAACTGGGAGAAAGAAATTTCTGTTGTTTCTAAGTCATTCAGTCTGTGGAATTTTGTTAAAACAGCTAACGAATGCAGACACATCTTTAACATGCCAAAGAACCATGAAGACAAAGAAATTAGAAGACTCTTCCAGCAGTAAAAGGGTTCGTGGCAAAAAAAAAAAAAAAAAAAAAAGCCATTTTTCTATAGACTTTTTAATATTGTTTTGTTTCTGATTTTTAATACTCTCTTTTTTCTGATTTATGTGCTATTTTAAAAAGTAGAAGAAAAATTAATCAAATTCATTTTTTTTTCTGTTCTCATGAGCGTGACCCAGCAACACTTCTTCATCTTGTCTGTTCCTTCCCATATTAGCAGCTGAATCCAGTTTTTATGACATAATTAAAGTTAAGGTCCTTCACTGGATTTTAGTGAGGGGATACAGGCAATTAAAAGGCAAAACAAAACAAAACAACAACAAAAAAAAACAGCAAAGATAATATTGGAGATAAGTGATATGAAGCAAATGAAACAGTAATGGCATAAATAGTAATCACAGGAGAAATGTCATACAGATTGATTCTGAGAGGCCTCTTCTAAGAGGCAACATTTGATGTAAATGAGGAGAAAAAGCCAGCCATGTGAAGAATATTTCAGACAAATGAATAATGAGTGTAAAGGCTACGACCTTGAGATGGAAATTTCTAGGCATTTTCAAGAGGGTGAAGAAGGCCAGTATGGTTGTTGTAGACTCAACAAGGGGACACAGTAGAAGATGAGGTTAGAGAGGTGGGCAAGAACAGTTTTCCTGGGAGGGAACAGGTTCCCTGGGTGGGCAAGAATATGTTCCCAGGGAGAGCCTTGAGATGCACTATAATAAGTTGTGGTTTTGTTGTTTTTTGGCACTGGGGAGGAAGAGGTGGATTATAGAGGGTTTTAAGCAATGAAAGGATATAATCAAACTTACTTTGTATATTTAAAACCAGCCTGTCCATCAGTATTCTTTCTGTGCTTTCCATGTTCATATATGATGCACGTGGTCTGGCGAGCTCATGCATTTGAGTTCAGAGTAACCCAGAGTTGTGGGCCTGGAACTCATATTTAATGTTGTTAAAGCAGAAGAGTCATGACGCTACTCACATGAAAGACCTATTTTCAAGACTCACTCTAAGAAGTGATTCTTGTTTCCAAAATGTACTCTGTCCCAAGGGACAAAAGAATTCTGAATTCTATGGCAATACAAACGTTGTTGCAGAGAATTCCAATTCTGACAAGTTAGACTTATAGCATCACACAATCAATTTAAATATCATATTAGATGGCAGTAAAGCCATTCCTAAAAGGCAGTAAGAAAGTACATTTGGAGAAATTGGATAAATAAAATCTCAGTTCAGTAACAAGAGACTCTGAAGCAAAGAGTAGACATCATAGCACAGTATCATAAATAGGAAAAGGATAAAACAGGACCACAAGAAGATGATTCACAAAATAGTGGTCATTCCCTCACGTTCCTGTGGATTAAAGGTTACTGCCAACCATTTCTCCAATACACCTGGCAGAACTGGAAAGCTGATGTATAGATGATCTTTGTATCTTTTATAATGAGTTTAATTCATTCATTCCTTAAACAACTATTTACTAAACGCTTTCTACGTGCCAGGACTATTCTGGGTACTGAGAAGATGGAGAGGAAAAGAGAGTAAAAATACATACACTCACGAAGTTTATGGTTTTGCATGTGTTACTTATAGCAAACTAAATTGAGAAGTTGCGTTCTCATGACACATTGTGAGATAAGTCATTCTCAATTAATTCTTTTGTATTTTTCCAAAAGTTTTAAGCTTAGGACTCCTCTAGGAACGATTCATGGAAGTGTTATGTTATGAATTAGATGTTGAAGAAACCATAGGATTTGAGTAAGAAATAGGAAAAACATTTCAAGGAAAAAGGAATAATAATCAGGGAGTGGGAGAGTTGAGACACAGAGATGGAATTATATCTAGTATTTGTGAGTAAAATGAGGCTTTTGAAAATTAATATAAAAACACAATGACTATCCAAAATATGTTGTTAAAGAAGAGATACAAGGACTGTACATATCCAAGCAAAACATGGTAATGGGATTGATCATGATTTAAAAAGATAATAATAAATGATATAAGAATTCAGTAGGTTCCAAAACCCATTTTTACATTTTGTTAAAGGAGATAAGAAGGAAGGAAAAGAAAGGAAGGAGGAAGGAAAAATGAAAGAAGGAAGAGAGGAAAGAAAGAGAGGACTGAGGAAGGGGAAAAAAAAAAAAAGCTTTCCTTGTTATTATTGCTATTTTTTCTCTGTTCTTTATTGGCTGTTTTTCTTAGGTACTAGTCTTGATCCATGTTAATAAGTCCTGTTTCCTCCCACTTTCACACTATCCCCAATACTTCTTTCTTTGTCATCCAAGCAGTATAGCTCTATACCCATATTAGATTATAGACCTTATTTTTATTTATAAAAGCTAGTAAGGCACTCTAGAAAGGGACATATATCCAGATACATGATCATAGCCATCATAACCAGGCAAATCCTTAAGAATATAGAGATCACTGCCCTACAAGTTTTTGCTGACCAAAGGGTAATAATGTTTCCCTGACCACAATATTCCCTCAGTATGGGCTTATATGTCATGTTACTTTTTTTTTTTTTAAGATTTTATTTATTTATTTGTGAGAGAAAGAGAGTGAGCTGGGAGAGGGGCAGAGGGAGAGGAAGAGAGAATCTCAAACCAATTTCCTGCTGAACAATGTGGAGCCCAAAACAGGGCTCGATCTCACAATCTGGAAGCCATGACCTGAGCCAAAATCGAGAGTGCCCAACACTCAACTGAGCCACCCAGGTGCCCTGTCATATTACTTTTGTAATGGTTTTTATCTTAAAATCTTAAATCTGGTTATAATTTCTTTTACTTTGAAAATACCAAATCAAATACATTCACTTTTCTGTTTTCATACCAAAGGCACCTACATATCACACACATTGGATAAGGACAGGCAGTGAGGAGTAAATTACATGTGTGGAAATGGCATTTCCTAGCAGATTATTTAAAGAATCACACAACTCACTTTACACAATTATGACAATAATCTCAGGTTAGAGCTATGGAGTCCCATTTTTTTTAACCCTCTTTCCTCCGGGAATAGAAATAGTGCCCTCTTTGTTATAAAGCAGAAATAAGGCCTCATGAAAATCTAATGCTGATCTGATTAAGTTTGTGGAAAGCGTTCACTTTTTTCCCCCTAATTCATATATACAAGATAAAGCAATAATGGAAGTACAAGCTTATTCATAATGTATTCTGAGCTAAAACCAGAGATCTGATTCTTAGCCAGTATCAAATGTTACTAATGTGCCGTATTTTGTTTTGTTTTTTAAATTCAGGCAATTAAGAAGCACAAATACAGTGGGACAAGGTCTGGAACGATTTTATGTCTCCTCAAAGGTTTTTCTTCCACATTGGGTATGTGCTCTCTCTCTCTCTCAGAATAATATATGACATATATATAACATATACCTATTGACATATGTTATATAAAGTGTCTGTAAGATATGCTTGTTATCTTACACAGCAGGTATTTAAGCTAGGTAGTTTAATTGCATTACATAGCACTTAAGCTAGGTAACATCTCCATTGTATATCTTAGTGTTGAACAGGTGATATCCAGGATATCACCTCATAAGTACATAGGTTTGTGGAATTGTTATTGGTGCTATAAGCAGTTCTCAACCAGGGATGTCCCGCTTAAAACATTGTATAGATAACCAGTCTCTCTCTGGCAAATGCCTCTGGTCTATTCGCCCAGGGTCCAGGTCACCTTTCTTCATTTTTCTTTTCCCCTGGTACTTTCTTACCACTCCCCAATCCCCACATTAATTAGGAATAAAGTGAATCACATATAGGCGAAGAGCTTTAATTTTCTTTTCCTCATATTTAGACAACAATGCTTTGCAAAAGAAAGAAGGGAGACCACCAAAACTTAAACTGAAAAGAAACATCTATATTTCTATTAAAAAAATATGAGGGACGCCTGGGTGGCTCAGTTGGTTAAGCGGCTGCCTTCGGCTCAGGTCATGATCCCAGCGTCCTGGGATCGAGTCCCACATCGGACTCCTTGCTCGGCGGGGAGCTTGCTTCTCCCTCTGCTTCTGCCTGACACTCTGTCTGCCTGTGCTCGCTCATTCTCTCTCCCTCTGTCTCTGACAAATAAATAAATAAAATCTTAAAAAAAAAAAAAATGGTCAGAGTTGGTACAAGTTGGTTGTTAACACAAATTGCCCGTTGACCAAACTTGACATTAGGCAAGTTTTGCCTTTTGTAGTGGAGACAGGGTTGCTATGGAAGAATGGGAAATATTCACTGGAGAAAGTATCTTTACTTTTAGGAAGGCCAAAGCAGCTTCTTAAAGAGGTGTCACTATGTTTTCTTAAGGGAGACAACATTTTTCTCCAGTGTGGAGAAAACGTATCACTTTACAAAAGCTTTTAAAATTAAAGAATAGGTATTTTAATTTGAATAAAAAATAGTTGAAGATAAAATACATTAGTCACCATTTTAATGATGTCAAATATATTAATCCTACTGGTTATATTCTTTTTTGTGAAGTTTAACTTCGATTTTTAAAATTCTAAGTCCTGAAGAGAACCCCAGAACTCTTGGGAGAATTTTTTTTCTCTTTTTAATATTTTGAGTCATTGAGAATACAGTAATTTAATATTTAAATATTTAGAGTGAAAAGAACTCAGAAAATCAATTTGTATTGATACCGATGTTCAAAATAATGATATTACTATACCTGTTTTAAATCTAAATTAACTGGAGCTGACAGAAACTAACAGATAAGCCTGCCAACATAAAGCTAGTTATTGGAGGAAGAGTAAGCAAAGTTCAGTTTTCCTTTTCTAGTTCTGGAAGAAAAAAAATAAATCTGCCTCGCACTCTCTCTGAACTAGGGCCTGTGCTAAGTACATTTTTCATAACCTTAAGCCTCTAATATTATTATTATTTATTTATCGATTAAAAATATCTGAACCTCAGAGAAGTTAAATAAAAGATCCATGATCAGGTAGCTCTTAAATTATATAGCTTTGTTTCAGACTCAGATTGGACACCAAAACAATATTCTTCTCACTCAAGCCTCAAAACCTTTTTTTTTTTTCCTCCAATGTATATTGCATTGGCCAAACTGGATCCTTGCCCATTAAAGTTCTAACACACCTTATCCAGTAGAAACCTGATGAAAGCCACAAATACTAGTTAATATGTAATTTTGTTATTATTTTTAACTTTTCTATTTGGAAATAGTCGACACACAATGTTACATTAGTTTCCGGTGTCCAGCATTGTGATTAGGTTTCTTTATATATAGTTATGCTTAGTATAGCTACCATTTGTCACCACATAAAGTTATTACAATTTCACTGACCACATTCCTTCTGCTGCACCCTTTAGTTTTGTGACTTATTCTATAACTAGATACCTGTATCTCCCATTCCCCTTCACTCATTTTCCCATCCCCCACACCTCTTCTGCTAATAGGAAATTTTAGATTTTCTCATATTTGCATATAAAAAGTAAACAGAAAACAGTTAAACTACATTTTGTAAATTATATTTTATTTATACAAAAATATCCATATTGTCATTCCATAAGCAATCAGTATAAAATTATTAATGATCTCATTAATCTTACTTTTTTTTTTTGGTAGTTCACCTTCTAAATCAGGTGTGATTTATATTTTACACTTACAGGACATCTCCACTCAGGCTCGCCACATTTC
This sequence comes from Mellivora capensis, assembly GCA_004024625.1. Classification (NCBI taxonomy): domain Eukaryota; kingdom Metazoa; phylum Chordata; class Mammalia; order Carnivora; family Mustelidae; genus Mellivora; species Mellivora capensis. The sequence goes on from PISX010009356.1 coordinate 23,821, forward strand.
AAGTGTTGCAACAGTTATAGCTAAAATAAACAAGCCCGTGACTAGAGACGACTGTTTTCAATGCATGCAGGAATGTTTACTTTCAATTTAGAGCTATGCTTTTTCTTTTTATTACACTGCAGGGCTTTTGCCTTCACCTATATATTTGGTACATCTCAGTAGCCAGAGGTCAGAGGACCAGAGTAGACAGGTGCTATGCCGACTTCACTGGGAAGTTCTGCGGAAGTAGCTAGAGTTTAAAGTGCCCTCAGGCTTAACCTCACTTGCCATCCTGTCCAGAGAAGACTAACATAAGTATGGTATGATGCTAAATCTGATAACCAAATATTCAATAAAGGTGTTTCGGATACACTGGACACTCTATGATAGGTGAGGTAACCGAATTTAAATTAGAGTTTTCAACAGTTATTCAGAATTTCAGTCCACAATTATTTACTGTTTTAACTGACCTAAGGTAGGTATTTATATGTCATTTTATGGTGGAATTGCCAGGTTTACTTTTCTGTGATTTTTCATGCACATATATGTATTTTATATCCACAATCTATCTTTAAATCTTTCTTAGACCTTCCTACTCGACTTGCTTCCATATGTGTACAGCCTCCCAACTAGCCGTGATCACATATTTCCATATCTTGATTATTAAATAAGTGTTTATGTCTTCATATTCACAGAGCTTTGCCAATGAAAAGTATTTGCTTAGATCTATTTCAATAATTTTCCCTCATGGCTTAGAGGACTTCTGAACTGCCCAATGCTGTAAAACAGAATATCTCACAATTTCCCAAATGAAAATAAACCCCAATTCCTCCACTAACTTCACATTTTAAATATTTTGTTTCCTCACATACACCATGCTGTTCTCCATCTGTATGTTGCAGAGACAATAATGACAAAAGATGACCTCTGAATATTTCTTCTTTAATGAGGAGCATGTGTGACTACCAGTGTTTGTGGCCACACATGATTACTGGAGAAAAAGGCAAATGGCACTTCTAGCAATGGTGCTGACTCTATGGAAAATAGATCCCTAAATCCACTTATGCATAACGGAATGGTAGCCTCTGAAGACAGTGTCCTGAAGTTACAAATACTGTCTACAAAAGGTAAGAGTCGAGACTTAAACTCTCCTATTACGTTTTCAATACTTTCTACTTAGGGGTGCCCAGGATGATTATGCAGTAACCAGACACATAGTTTTCACACCCACCGACTAATTATTCCATTTTCTGCCCAGTATGCATCTAGACAAGGCAAAACACTTGCCTTGACATTACAATACCATCCACCAGTTAAATATCCTTGCTCTAATGTCATGAGACAAAGACAAATCAGCTCATATCATTGTCTGAACGAAATTGTCCACTAACCTCCTATTACACATAGAATAACAGCCAAAGTCCTAACCATGGACTCCGAGACCAAATAGTTTCTGGCTTCAAAGTATGTTCTAATTTATTTCTTTACATTTTGTAACTCGATTCTTTTTAGCCATACATTGTCTTCTTGCTTATCGCACAACCAAGTGTGCTCTGTCTTCAGGGACTTTTTCCTTTATCTGGAATACTCTTCCACCAGCCATTAGCATGTTCACTCCTTCCATTTTTTTAGGTGTCTATTCAAATGTCCTCTGCACAGAAAACCCTTCTCTGTTCACCATAGCTAAAATGAGATCACCTGTCTCCTCCACCACTTCTGCTTTTTCTTCAGGCAAAAATCATTATCAGATGCATTATATACCATATATGCATTTATTTATATTTTATCATCTATCTTTTCCAAACTCTCACTAGGATGAGGCAACATGCATAGCAGTTACTTGAATATATGTGACTCCTAGGAATGTATTATTTTGAATAACGGTGGGGTAGCTACTTCCACCACGTGGTGAATGCTTACTTGACCAAGACACATCCTTTATCTCATATATTAGAATTTTTTAGAAGATTTATCCTTTCAGAAACAACGTGATCAGATATTGTAATCCTTGTTTTATAGATGAGAACATTACGGCTCGATCTAAACTTTCTATCCTCACTATACTCTAAGGTCCCATGAAAATGCTTTACCTTTATTCATAGTAACAGAGATCCAGAAAGTCTCTCAGACATGCAGCTCAGTGGTGAGAATTTGTGGCCCATGCTGGGCACATTGAAAACATGTTTTTTGAACTGGAGTATCTTTAATTACCTAGCAAGTAGCATCATTTAGATGACTACCCTATAAATCTGGCTGCATTTAAGGGTGCCACCTGAGATTAGGTTACTTCTTTTTTCTTTAATCGCACCCTTTTTGTTTCAAGAGAGTTTGTTTTAATCTATGTCTTTCATTCCTCACTTCAAATCTTTATTCTAAAATTAGTTTCCCTTTGTCTTACTATAGTTGTCATTCTTACCTCATGATGCTGAATGACTTGAGTTGCTCAGGGGGCTACCTACATTCATCCTGCTACCTGGATCAGCCGTACTAATGTATGTTCTTGGCTCACCTATTATATCATTTGCTTTCACCCTTGAAACACAGCCCCTTGACAACAGGACTCATCTACAAGTATATTTAGAAAATGGCTAGGACGTCAAATATTTATTCCTTTTAAAAAATTTAATATGTTCTCCTGGGGCCTGATTACAGAATATTTTAATGCTTACAAATTTCTTCAGTGGCACCGTACTAGCTTGTTTCCTAGGAAACAAATGCCCTTCTACTGCGCTGCACACATACTTAATCACCAAAGTCTATAATCTCTTGGTGAATGGATAACTTCTAAAAATTGTTTGTTTTTATAGGAGTTACCAGCTACAATATCACTGCAGGTAAATTTCCAAATATGTTACCAGTGAAATATTATTTCTGTTTCCCCTAAAATATGAGACAAAGGTCTTATGAAGTAATTATAAGGTAAAAATGCATGCTCTTTTATGGCTGAGTTACATGCATAAATAGGAAGTGAATTTGAGGGATTCATATTCTTGCTTCTGCTGTCATCCCCAGTCTCATTCTCTTCTTCACAGAAAATATAGGTTCATTCAAGAAAGTGGTTTGGATCTGGATGTCTTTTTCTCCTAACCAAATATTAACTGAAAGCTATTAGAAACCCACGGAAGGAACAATGCATTTTTAAAGTGACATTTTAGCATTCAAGCCATTCATATTCTTCAATGCGAATATAATTTTTATCTAAATGATTTCAGAGGAAAATGGATTCATTTGACTACAGTGCTTCTAAGACCAGTGGGAAGCTCATCATCTTAATATTGAATCTGTAAATCCTTTCCACTAGGGATGATTAACAGCTTTGTCAAGTGTTTATTTTACTTTAAGAAGAATATGTAATTTCCTGGTATAACGCAGACAGATTTCAGTCTATTTCTCCTTTCACATGTCACATTCTTACCATGGGCTCATAAGATCTAGCTTACCTCTATTAGACTTCTATTTTATATGGTGAGATGATAGCCTAACAAGTTTTTATAGTTTAATGAGCATACATCAGTCTGTTCTATGATTCATTCATACTTGATAAAAAAAAAAAATCTTCGGCAGTCCTGATAAGAGGCAATAACAGTGAATTACTTCCAGATGGCATGTTTGCTCTACTACACGTGTGGTCTGAGCTACCCATGGGACAAAAACTTCTATTAGTGCAGTGATGGGACTAGTCATACTACTTTTTGTATTAAAGCCTTGATGAACTGTACTCAGGGCTGTTCTAGCCATTGGAAAGGCACATGGGAAGTAGGTAGCTGTGCAAGGCCATTTACATATTCTGTCTGGGTTGCACAGTAATTCCCAAATTAACTGGCAAACAAAAGCCAAAATGGAAGACAATTCATTGCATATGGGCTTTTAATCACAATGTGATTTAGATGGCTTTCCTTGGACAATGAAATCATTTACAGAGCCATAATCAGGTGGAGTTGGCAAATAAGAACTTATTGCAAAATTCTAGTGCCCCATCTTTCTGTTTTCCTAAGTAACAGTGAAAATAGCCACATCTCTTGCCTTTTAAAAAATTAAGTTGACAACCTAGGCCATTTCTGTTTTTAACCATATATCCAATTTTGGTCACGTTAGTCATTTTTCTTCATTAAATCATCACAAAATGAATTTTAAACAATCAGAATCTTTAGATAATAAGATTAATTTTTTTCTAGACCTTTTATGAGGAGGAAGCCAATAATCAGGAAAAACAAGCTGATTGAAGAGTTTGTTTTTAAGGTAGCCTCTCAATGTTCTTGAGTCACTGTTTTCATAAATTAATGTTTGTCATCTGGTTTTAGAAAATTTTAAATCAGGTTCAAGGTGATGACCCTGAGGTACAATAAAAAAAAACAATAAATCATAGAAACAATGAACTAAGTTTAGTATATTAATGTAGAAAAATAGTCAAATATATTTTTTAAATTTTACAACTAGAATTAATCTTATCTTTGCCCTAATAAAAAATTAACCAAAATAAACCAAACCAAAACAAAACAAAATAAGAGTATAATCTAAATAATAAACCAGAATAAACAACAATAACAAAAAAACCCAGAATACAACCCAGAAGCTAAGGGTTCTGTTTATTGAGATTTTATACATGTCTTATGTCTCAGACCGATGAAGACTATAAATGTATATTTAAATTAAACTGTTCTTTATATGAGAAATGAGAGAAAATAAAAGCTAAAAACATAGTCAAAGAGCTTATTTTGTTCATACCAAAATGATCATATTTTCTAATATGAAATATGCAAAGTTTTATGCACATGTCCAAATGTCACCTGGTTTTAAAACCTGAATCTTCTTGTCCCAATCTATCTAGAAAGATTGCCCTGGGATCTGATAATAACAAATATTTACTGAATCACAATTTTCCAAATGTCATTGAATCAATGGCAAATCATGGTGAATTATCTTCCTTTATAAATAAAGGATATAAACACAATATCTTAATAATCCAAGTACTATGACTCTATTTAACTTTTGAAATAATACCAAATATTTTCAGAGAGCAGTACATGTTATTTCTTTTTATTTCTTTGTCAAAGTCTAAAATATAAATTGCAAATTAGAAAATCCTTTGGGAGTAGAGTTCAACAAGGGAACTGTTTCAAGGTAAGTTTTATATTAGTTTCACTCATTTTAATGAGCCTTTGTTAGAAACCAAGCAAGCAAATACTCTAGACTGAAGAGTAACACAAAAGCTATCTTTTAAAGAAACCATCATAAATCAGAACCTCTAACTATCTGCTTATATTATCAGGTTGACACAACAAAAGCATAGACTGGTAGCTAAATGAGATGGCTTTTATTAAGAAAGAAAATGAGACTTCAAATTTGAATATCAACTTAAATATCAAGTTGAAATAAGCTAGTGATACCCCAATTGACAATACATTTCTATTTAAATTAAAAATCGACACCACTCTTTAATATATGATTAGAAAATGAATTTTAAAAAGCTTATTTTTAAAACATGTACATAAGTAGATGAGAAACTTGCACACACATGTACACACACACAGGACAATTGTGGAAAAAATATTACATTAATCAGTGACAATTAGATGAGTCACTTTAATCCCCAGGAAGTGCATAAAAGTTAAAAAAAAATATTGGATGCAAGAGACTGAATTTTCTCAGTACTTGCTAACCTTGGGCTGTCTGCTTATAACTACAAATTGTCCTTAGCTTGAAAAGAGCCTTTTAATATTTAAAATCATTGGTCTATGGTATCCATGTAATTTCTTCAGCCATAGGGCTTCATTTCCGTTGATGTGTATCAAGGTTCCAACTGATATTACTACTATTCCTGCTGTCTCTTAGCCCTGAGAAAGGTTTCTGTCTCTCTAAAACTGATACCAGTGATTGGTCTCTAGTTTTGAGGGGGAATTTTATCCATTTGTATAATAGTGAGGCTCAGACAGTTATGATACTCTCCTGAATAAGGGATTCCACATTTTAAATTTGATCATTATTTCATTATTTTTAGATTTTTTTCTCTAGAATTCAAAGTATCTCAACAACAAGTATCTCTATAAATAAAATCAGATTAAAGTCAGAAAAAATCTCGGCAGTTTCAAAACCTTCTATATGATTATATAGTTCACTTATAAACACACAAAATCATGTGGCAGAACATATTTTCAAAGAACATTTTATTCTCTATTACTTAAGTATTTTTCCTCCAGATAAACAAACAAGAAAACTTCAAGCTTAACCAGAAAAAGAACAATATAGGCAAAAATGTAGTAATTTGATAATGTCACAAGAGCTCTTTTCAACTTCATTTTAAATGTGGTAATAAAAATCAATTGGATTTTAAGAGATCCTAAATGATCCTGATATGTAAAATTAAAGCAACTACTCTGTTACCTTTATTGTGTTTAAAACACGAAATGTTTTCAAGTTTCCAATTCTTGAAACTGCACTAAAATGAAGAAGTTTGTTTTTTTCATCATGGAGAGTTGAAATAATCTTTTAAAATCTTCTGTTCCTGATTGGTGGCTGGAAATTGTTCTAGTGTAACAAAAACGTTTCTTTTATAGAGCACTTTTATTTAGACATTTTCCTATATCCTTGACATTCATCCTGATTTTTGAAAGTGAAATATACTGAACACCTGAAAAATCAGCATGCTTTAAAACAACTGATGATTTTAAACTGGAGTTTGGGTAAAATATTAAAAATAGGAATGGATTTATCAATGGATTACTAAAGTCAGCCATTAAAAAAAAATGCATGTGCACACACACACACACACACACACACAGTACTTTGATTTCACATGATCCTCAGGTGAACTTTGACAACTCTAGTAATGCTCTGCCCCAAGAATGAAGAATTGATGGTAATTGCTTTCATCAAATACAAAGAAACAAAGCCTTCAATCTCATAATCCAAATAAAACCCTGAAGAACTTGAAGATGTCTTGAAGTCAATCCTTCAGCTGACGAGAAATCAATGGATGGATAAGATTGCTGTGATAACTTTGGCGTCACTTCATTTTGATTTAGAAAAGACTGCAACATTTTGCACCATCTAACGTGATGAGTGCTTGCAGAATCAGCAGTCAATATTTAAATAACCAGTATTTTGGGAGACAGAATGCATAAGTCATATGCATATCAAGCCTAGTAAGAATATAACATGACTGATGTTGAAATTTCTATACCACTATTTATTTAATAATGGAGATGAGAGATAAAGAGGAAGTTGTAAATAGCTTATACAGATAAAATCAATTTCCTCTTTTATACCTGCTATTATTTTTGCAAATATATAATAGAATAATGCTAACAACTTTCATATATAATGAAAATACCCCTGCAATCCAGAACTTTTAATTCTCTTAGTAAATTACAGTCCTTTCATATCCATCTTGTCATTGATCTTAGCCTATAAATTGGCCAACAAATTTTCATTTTGTCAGCCACTGATTTAAAAAAAATGATTTTAAATATTGTTTCTTTGTGAAAGCTAGTATCTATGGTATGTAGGCAAGGATTTAGCAACCAGTATTTTGGGGGAAAGATCTTTGATGGGTAGCATTTGTGAATTTTCATGGTGTAAATACTCCCACACTTGATAAAGTCAAACTACCAATGATTTAACAGATGTCTTGCAAAATTCCTAAAACTGTAACAATGAGGCCTTGAACCAGCACAAGTCAGTTCTGTGTACCACTAGATGGTCCTTTACTTATCAGAAGATCTCTGCATATTTATATAGATATCAAGATATATTTATATTTTTATACTAATACATGATTAAATATTTTAAAATACAAATTTTAATAAAATAAATATTTCTAATAATTTTTAAAGTGTATAAATTAACTTAATTCTGAGTTTCCTGTAATAGCTACATTTGCATCTTTAGTAGCCCTCAATTTTATCTCTTTTTTCTCCATCTAATTTTATCCCAAACCCCTCAGCACAATTGCTGAAATATGTTTTCACAATGGTGAGGTCAAACTTATTTGCAATTATCTGTTAGACAATTCCAAACCCCTACTGCAATAGAATATTACAATATTGTGATTTGTATCCTTTTTTTGACCCACTTCTTTTTCTCCCTTTCCCTACTTATTGAGCTTTATGCTACTCAAATAATGTGTCACTATCATAATCCATGCCTTAGTTTCTGCTCTCCATAAAAACTAGGTTAGAAACATGTGGTTGTAAAATACATTCAATTCATAAATGTTACGACTGAAAGATAAGCATTTAAATAGAGTTATTAATACTCTGAATCTATGATGTCCTATTATATCTTTTAAGATGTAACAAAAAGTCAAAGAAGTTCAGAGTAAATAAAATGGAGGTCAATCCATTTAAATATATTTAAAAATTGTTCTGCATGTCCTCATTTTTCCTTTTATTTTAGGATTTTATTTTATTTATTTATTTTACAGGTAGAGGGAGAGAGAGAAAGAGAGGAGAGGAGAGGAAGAATGACAAGCAGATTCTCACTGAGTGAAGCCTAACTTGAGGCTTTATCTCACCACCCTGAGATCATGACCTCAGCCGAAATCAAGTTGGACCCTTAACTGACTGAGCCACCTGGGCCCTCCTCATTTTTACCTTTTATAATATTGTATAGCATTTTTGTCAATATATGACTTAAATAGCAGTAAATTCATCTTTTTGAAGTGTATAACTTAATGGTTTCTAATATATTCACAGAGTTGTGCAATCAGCACTGCTATCTAACATTAGAATATTTCTTTCACCCTAAAAAAAAATGCCATCCCATTAGTGGTCACTCCCAATTTCCTTCTCTTCCTATGCCCTGGAAACCATCACTATGCTTTCTTTCCCTATGGCATTGCCTGTTCTGGATATTCCAATTGATACCGTTAAATAACATATGGCTTTTGTGATTGACTTCTTTCACTTAGCATATTATTCCCATGGTTTATCCTGCTGTAGAATGTATTACTATTTCATTCACTTTTATTGTCAAATAATATTTCTTATACAAATATACAACATTTTTGTTTGCCCATTCATCAGTTAATAAACATTTTGGTTTGCCCGACATTTTGGGTATTTTGAATAATGCTGCAATTAACGTTTGTATACAATTTTATATTGCAAGGATGCATAATTTCTTCCATATATACCTAGAAGTATAATTGTTGTGTCAGATGGCTTACCATTAACTTTTGAAGTATGACTACAGTGTTTTCCAAAGTGGCTGTACCGTTTTATAACATCAACAGCAATGAATGAAGATTCCAATTTCCCTTCATCCTCATCACTATTTGTTATCTATTTTTTTCTTTACTTTCAGCCATTGTAGTAGGTGTGAGCCAGCTTCTCATTGTGGTTTTGTTTTTGCATTTCTGTAATGACTTTATTAGAAAAATAGAAATATAGAGAAATAGAGCATATTTTATTTCATTTATTGCTCATCTGCTTATCTTCTTTGGAGAAATGTCTATTGAAATCAACTGCTTGTTTTAAAGTTAGTTGCTTGACTTCTTATCACTCAGTTTTGCAAAAATATATTCTAAATAAATTTTCTTTATCAGACAAAGGAGTTACAAATATTGTCTCCCCTATTGTGGCTTGTCTTTTATTTTTATTTTTTAATGCTTTCCTTTGAAGCATGAAAGTTTTAAAATTTGATTAAATCAGTATACTTTTTTTTTTCTTTTGTCACTTCTACTTTTGATATATATCTTAAAAACCACTGCATAACTCCAGGTCATGAAATTTACTCACAGGGCTTCTTCTAAAAATTTTATAGTTATATTTTGTTCTATGTTACATCTTGACTTATTTTTTTATATATGGTTTGAGGTAATTGTTCAACTTTGTTCTTTTTTTTTATTCGTTTTTTTTAAAGGATTTTATTTATTTGACAAAGAGATCACAAGAAGGCAGAGAGGCAGGCAGAAAGAGAGAGGAGGAAGCAGGCTCCCCCCCAGCAGAGAGCCTGATGTGGGACTTCATCCCAGGACCCTGAGATCACAACCTGAGCTGAAGGCAGAGGCTTAACCCACTGAGCCACCCAGGCACCCCTCAACTTTATTCTTTTGGGTATGGATATCCAGTTGTCTCAACACCATTTGTTAAAAAGACTATTCTTTATACATTGAATGATCTTGTCATCATTGAAAATAAATTGATTTATAAATGTGAAGTTTTATTTCTGGACTCACAATTCCATCCCCTTGATCTATCTGTGTATCCATTTTTTTTACAAAGCTATAATCAATATTTTTTATTAAGCTATAATTGAGATATAAAAATATACACATTTAATTCATACAATTTGGTAAGATTGAACATAAGCATATATCCATGAAACCATCACTACAATCAAATCAAAACCAAATCAAAGTAATAACTATATCCATCATTTCCAAAAGGTCCTCCTGCTCCTTTGTTCTTTTTTGCTTTGTTTTTGTTTTTTCACTTGTATTTTTTTTAATTTTTCCTGCATTTGGTAAGAACACTTAATATAAGACTTACACTCTTAATTTTTTTAAGTGCACAGTACAGTATATATATCTATTGGCCATATGTTGTACAACAGATCAGTAGAACTTACTCATCTTGCTTAACTGAAATCATAAAATAGTGATGGCAGATGTAGGATCAATTTTATTCATTATAACAATACATAGAAATAAAATCAATCTTATTATTGAAAACAAGGAGTGTTGAATTGACCATAAAATCATATTCAAGAATATGCTGCTTATAAAAGAGAAAAAAGAACATGTTAAATATAATAAAATGTTTAAAAGTAAAAAACTAAGGAAAACTTTATCAGGAAAATTCAAGCAAATGTAAAACAAGACTCAAAATATCATCATTAAAATTGTTTACAGAAAGCACGAGAAGAGATTAAAAGAATATTTACTTTGGTGAAATTACAATTCAACATAAAGATAAAATACAACCAAATCTTCCTTTACTGATGACAGTGATGTTCATGTGAATAAAAACAAGAAATACAGATTTTAAAAAACCTGTTTGGCAAAATTTAAAAAAAATAAAATGAAAAGAAGACCCACCATACCCAATACTATTTTATAATATGTATATGATTTTATTATAAAGCTACTTACAATAATGAAGGACAGGTGAACAGGCACAGAAACACAAAGATAATTAATGGAACAGAAACAACCTAAGTAATTTCAAATATAATTGAAGTGGACTTTCAATTCAGTGAAGAAAAAATAATTTTTTCAATGTATAACACAGGGAACTGTATTTGGGGAAAATAATAAAGGTAGATCCCACTATAAACCACTTAATTTCATGGTGATTAAGAATTAAGTACAATACAGTCCTAAAATAGTAGAAATTTTAAAATAAAGTGAGTATTTATATGAACTTGAAGCATGGAAAGATTTGTCACGCAGAATATAAAAAGTAGAAACCAGGGGTGCCTGAGTGGTTCAGTGGGTTAAATCCTCTGCCTTCGGCTCAGGTCATGATTCCAGGGTTCTGGGTTCGAGCCCCACATCGGGCTCTCTGCTCAGCAGAGAGCCTGCTCCCCCCTCTCTCTGCCTGCCTCCTCTGCCTACTTGTGATCTCTGTCAAATAAATAAAATCTTAAAAAAAAAAAAGCAGAAACCATATTGGAATAAAAACACGATCTGAAAAACTTAAAAATCTTAAAACTTATATATATCCTCTCTCTGTCTCTCTATAAAACTTAAGCAAACATGAGATTTGAATATTTTAGTATATAAAAATCTGTCACAATTTTTAAAATAAAACCTACACTACAATAGAAAATGATTTAAGGCATGAGCAATTAATTTACACATACATACAAATATAGAACCATACAAAAACTCTAATTAGAAAAGTTATATACTGTATTTTCACTTTATCAAAGTAATTAAAGGATAATATATTGAAAACATAATAGTCAACAGTGTAAAGAACAAGGGACAGAAAATCTTCATATAATGTTCTTGAACCTGTAAATTAGTAAAACTTGCATGATAATATAAGTGAAATTATGAAAGAAAAACTATTTAGTATTTTTTTTAAAGATTTTATTTATTTACTTGAGAAAGTGCACACTCCACTCCAGGGAGTAGGGCGAGGGGCAGAGGGGGAAAAAGGGGGCCCAGCAGACTCCTTGCTGACCATGGAGCCTGATTCAGGGCTCAATCTCACCACCCTAAGATCATGACCTGAGCCAAAACCAAGAGTTTGATGGTTAACCAGGAGCCACCCAGGAGCCCCAAAACTATACAGTAAGTATTTTAAGCAGAGAAAGTTGAATATAAAGAATTATTGTCTGTATCACTGAGTTGACAAATGAGGAATTGGGTAGTAAGAAGTAAAGAGAATAGTGAAGAATGTAGGAATGATAGATGGTAGACAGATACCATGAAGCAGATAAATAATAAAATATAAATATGCAACATGCATAATATATAATATGTGTAATATAATAAGTATAATCAATTTAATGTAATGCCAGATAACCACAACCTCCTTCCCCTGGGGCTGAGATGAAGACCCCATGAGAAAGGGTTTGTCTGTGGCTCAATGTATGCAGAAAATTTCCTGTGATGCTGCACCTGTGGAATTTGCAGGAACTTGCTAGAAACCCATCATTTAGCATGTGAGGGAAAGATATTCAAAAGGCATTGTCTCAGCAGAGGCACTCTGCTACAAAATGGCCTGAGGGAATTTCTGGGAGCTGCTGCTGGGTGCTGCTGGGTGCTGCTGGCTGCTGTGTACCACTAAAGTTGGTTTCTGGACAAGATAAATGTTGCAGTGTGAATGTTACAGAATGGTGTAGTGTGAAGCTTGATGCTGGAGAACCTGGGGTGGCCACCCAGGCTGAAGAAGCAAGGTGTGCTACCAAAGACTACCAAACAAGTATACTGGAACCAGGGATTAAATCCCTTTCCTCCTGCAATCTCTTTCTGGTGCCACCTTGCTGACAACACTTAACACCTGGTCAGCTTACAAAATACACACAAACAAACATAACAACAACAACAACAAAACCTCTTAAAAGAGCCCATATACATCTTCATAGAACAGGCAAAAATGCTGAATTTGAATTGGAGTTGAAAGGCAATACATTGATGACTGGGACAACATTGTTTTAGATGAGTTGCACTTAGTTTGGAAAGGTTAGAATGCCCAAAATGGTGGAAATGCAGAGGAATCAAAGACACAGTTTTCTTAGCTTCCAGTTCACCTTGGGTTCTGTGCCTGTTGTGAATCTGATACAATGATATGTAATTCTGCCTCTATAGTTCCTTGAAGTATGGGGATTTTCCTTATTCGTGTTTGCATTATTTCGTGTTTAAGTTTCTAACTTTGACAGTTTTCACAACTGTGGGGGTGCAATGCAAATTGCATTCAGTGGAGAGAGTTCCTGTTAGAATTACATAATATTCAGGGACGCCTGGGTGGCTCAGTTGGTTAAGCGGCTGCCTTCGGCTCAGGTCATGATCCCAGCCTCCTGGGATTGAGTCCCACATTGGGCTCCTTGCTCTTCGGGGAGCCTGCTTCTCCCTCTGCCTCTGCTGCCACTCTGCCTTCCTGTGCTCACTTTCTCTCTCTCTCTCTGGCAAATAAATAAATAAAATCTTTAAAAAAATGTTATAATTACATAATATTCAACCCACAGGGTCATATATGATGGCTCTGCCAACTACAAATATCCTTGATGAAGGAACATGTCTTCTTTCAGCATTAACCTTCTCATAGGTAGTATCAGTAGATTAGACTAGATTATCTCAAAAGGTTTAAGATTCTATGCTATTTCTGATTTATATCAAGCTCTTTTAATGTTATTTATAATGACAAATTTGTAGAGGATGGTTACAGATAGATATACCTCATTACCATGTATTATGATAGCTTCCTTAAAAGAGTTACCTAAAATAAATGCAGGAAAGCTGCACATTTTAAATAATACTTCATGATGTAGTCACATCACCAGATAGAGCATTAGGATGCTTTCAAATTTCCCTGGACACCTCAAACTGCTTATTATTGGCCACAACCCAGACTTGCTGATGACATCCCCATTCCCTGTGAGCTCAAAGACTAAACAGTGCTCTAGTTGGTACTATGGTTGTCCATTATATGGCAGAGGTGATTCCCAGTATCCTATCACAGGTTCAGGTGACCACATACTTTTTTTTTTTTTTTAATCCTGTTGAAGTACATTGTTAACCAACTTATGTGGTATTCCTTTATGCCAGCTATGGCTCATGTTAAATGCTTTCAGGGGCCATTAGTTACATCATGCCACCGCCCCCACAATTTGGCTTATTGTGACATTCCATGAGTGTTTCATATGTTAAGAAATGACTTATCCAGATGTCTAAGAATCTTTCTTCTTTCTATTGAAAAGTTGTAGAAGATATTTATATGTATTGGTGATGTGAGTATGCACACACACGCATACGTACAATATGCACACACACCCTTTCTAGAATTTTACAGTTCTTCGTGCTTTAACCAGTCATTTCATTTGCATATATAACCTGGCAAGAGATATTCATGCACACTTAGGTGCTTAATAAATATCCAATGTATAATTTTTTAAGTTAAAATAATGACCCAGTCTTCATTTTCTCCCCATCTAAAGATTACTAGAATGAATTGAATATGAAATGGCAAAACAGTATTGGGCATGTCTTCCATGAACTGTATCCTTGGGTCTTCAAAATATGGTTTTAAAAATTGGGAAAATGATCATTTCATTGAAAAATACTTTTATTAGCCAGATCCTATGTATATACCTGGTTATTAACCTCTTTAATTCTCTGTATATTTAAAATATGGGTTTAATCACATTTTTTCTTTACCTCTGAGAAACCGAACCAAGATTTTGCTTGCTTTTCAAAATGGATTCTGAGCGTAACAAATACTTCTGGCAGCTTGAATGGTATAAAAATGTTGATTTTATATTTGCAAGCTTTATCATTTGAAATTTTATACTAAATAAACCATGGAGGTGCACATAAATAATTCCCAGATGAAGATACATGTAAATGATTCACATTTTCCCAGCTGTGGAGGCCTTTTTGCCTTTAGATGGTCAATTGTGTCACCTTGCAATGGTGAACGTGCAGTTACACACGAGATTCATGTTGCTGTAAGCAGTCTGGAGGCAACAAAAACAAATTGATGGAGACAGAAATAGGAGAATCCCACCCTGTCAGAAGATGAATGAGCTGAACTTGCCTGATGTGAACCCGGGCTGACACAAGCAAGGTGGAATCAAAGAGTGAGCAACTTTTGACAACCCATGCTTCACAGCCCTGACCACTGTGGATGCCCGTGATTATCTCCAGACAAAATGACTGTGAGTAAAAGGCTTACATACACTTAAATTAAACACAGCAGGGTTTTAGTAATCTCTGTTTGCATTTTACTTTCTGTTAAGAAGGAAATTGCTTGGACTTGGAACATTTCATTTAATGGCATTTTTAGTTACCTTTTGTACTTCTAATGCCATAGTCTAAATTCACTCTAAATTACCCAGTAAGACATAGGAAACTTTTGTCCTTTTTTGTTTATTTTTTTTTAAATTGCAGTAGCTTCCTTACCAATTTTACTAAATTAAATGTGTTTTAAGGCATCTCAGTTCTTGAAACTTAATTATCCCAATCTCTGGGTGAAGTATAGCAAACAATACAAACCCCATTTATGTAATTTATTCTGCAAAAGAAAATAATGGAATGCAGTTGTGCTAATGATATACATGTTTCTTTATTTTTTTTCCCCCTTTCCTACAACAACTTAGCAAAACCATGTCATTTTGAAACAAAAGCTTTAAGGGCATTTTGGGGTTTTGGTTTGTCCACACATTGCTTTTAGAAGAAGGCAGTAAACTGCATAGTATTATGTGCTTTTGGAATATCATGAAAGATTTTATTTTGTTTCCCTCATTTTATCCTTCCATCAATGAGTGTTATTGACAGTTACCCATAATAAACTACGAATAAAGATCATGGCTTATAATTGTAATGTGTAAATAAGAATACAAATATGTAGGTACTTCAACATCTGAAACACCATTCATTAAATCCCAGTGGAGTAGAATTTAGTCATTAGACCACATAAATTCTAGAAAACTTTGGTTTAAACTCAGGCATAATAAGAATGTCTATTACTCTTGCTCTGGTTTAAAATAGAGTTTTGAAACTCCCAAGTCCATGATTATGTGCTGTTTAATATTGATATTCATTAATACAATCAGTTAATTGTTCTAATTTGCTTTATTTCACCTGCTGCATTACTTAAATTAAAGGTGAATTAATTAGGTGATGCTGTACTCTTGGGAGGTGGGTAACTAGACCTTGGTCTCCAGACTGTCTTGATGTGGCAGTGACTGGTTAAAGGATACAGCCATTCAGAAAAAGGGGGCACTTAACCTTGGTTAGGTCAAGTCAAAACAAAACAAACAAAAACAACTTCCTCTTCAAAACAAATCCTCAAACAACAATAAAAGTAAAGAAATAATAAAATGCCTCAAGTAAGTTAGCTGAGTACAGTATACCCTTTCTTCCCTGACCCACTTTCTATTTTTTTTAATTATAATTCATTGACGATGAATTATATATGTTATCATCCCATCAATATTTTGTTATAGGGTGTTGTAGATGCTCCACCTACTAACCCAAGAAAGCAGATTTTTGATTCATTATTACCTTCAAAACGATGAGGGACTTGTGGATAAGAAAGGACACAATGCCTTGTATTTTGAGCCTTGTGTTTCCTTAAAGAAGGACCTCTCTACATTATCATTATGGAACATAGAAATAACTTGCTTATTTTTAAAATATTTATCATAATCTTCTTTTATAATTATAAACAAGGTGATAGTCAGGATATCAATTGCACATTTTTGCATATGCTGATTTTTCCTAAGGTGGTTGAAGAAGGAAATCCAGAAGACAAGAACCTGACACTTGTCCACTAAATCCTTCTCAGCAGTAGGCATTCAGGGTCCATTAGATTATTTACACTCTAGTGATGTCTTCCTGATAATGATATCTCACTCTACACATTTATAAATTGTCATATTGTGGAATTTCACCTAAAATGTTATTCTTATCGAGTCTCATAAGTGAAATCACAACTGAAACATGAGATTAAAGTATAAAATTTTATGGATTGGCTAAACAAAAGACAAACTGGAAAAATGTGAAGCTTGAAATAAAATCATGCTTATGTACCCATATGAAAAAAGCAGTACACATGGATATATGCATGTGTGTGTAGGTAGATACACACACACCTATATATATATATATATATATATATATACATGTACATACACACATATGTGTGTATGTATATGTATGTATATACACACATACATATATATGTGTATATACATACATATATACACACATATATACACACTTGCACATGTATGTATACATGTGCAAGTGTGTATCTATCTATATATAACAATTAAAATTATACCTAGGGTACTAAATTAAAATTAGTTTTCCCACTAGCTAGCACATGCTTATTTATGCAGAACTCAGAAGATCTGAATTTCAACTTATCATCTCAGGTTTACAGACATTTAAGCACATTATTAGGAACAGTGATTATTCAGCACACCAACACTCAGGTATCACCCAACTTCATTACTACCTGATTAATTAACCTGTTTAAAGTGTGAAAGTTGGCACCTTGTCATTAGAATCCATGGGAATAACTAATGAGAAACTATGAAATAATTTGTTCCTCAATTAAAAAACCTGAAAGAGGAGGTTTTATCTCATTATTCTTGTTTCCTGTTATCACCTATACAAAGCCAAGATGATTTTGCAAAACTTACTGTCTAAAGAGAACAGGCTATGTAACATCTCAGGAACATTTCGCAGATCTTTAATAAAATGTGGTGTTATTCAACAGCAAAAGGTAAGCCAAGAAGGTTCCTGGGATAATATATTCATTATAGAGCATCTGTGTGAACGTAGGTTCATCTCATACCTGGTGTTCAGGTTTAAATGGGAATTCTAGATAAGAAAAGAGTGAAGGAGAAGTAATCCAGTTCAATTTAATTCTGTCTAAAGAGACTTGAGGAAAAATATTGTAAGGGGTAATTAGTATTAGAGGACTATTAAATTATGACATTTCCATATATTAAAAAACACAGCCCCAAGCCCAAATTTCCCTCAGTGTGGCTGTTTTTATTCAGTGGCCACATTACAGCATCACTCAACTAGGAAAAAAGGCAGTAAAGGTATTAATTTCAATTGTTTCCCCTTGTCTACATTCATGAGATCATACATATCATATGAAAATGCTGAAAAACATCAACGGTACTTTCCTAACCTAAAACATTTTATATTATCTACCGATTCATCCTCCTACTCATGTTATTCATGCCAATGAAGTACATGTCTGTTGTTTAATGGTAAAGTAAGAAGCCAAAAGTTTTTTCTTGGAGGTTAAGTGAGAAATCTTTCTTTCACTGCTTATTTTACATACATCTTTCCAGTTAGAGAGAGTTTGGTGCTCTGAACCATGGCAGGATATAGACTACAGAATCCCTCCAATGTAAAGCCAGGCATAAATGAATACAGATGTTAATTAATTGGATATCCCTATTTAAATTCCTTAAAATATATTCTGGATCATGTCTCCTGCTTCCTTGTATAAATCTTTAAGCTGAGGCCACCCGCATTTAGTGAAGGAAACAGTGAAATTTTTAAAAACCACATGCATATTTTTTCAAAATCAAGATTTTGTGAAGTTAATCACAAAGTTTGAAATAACAAAATTTAATTAATCAACCTTAGGAAAAAACTCTATATCTGTTTTATACTCTAAGCTTTATCATTTTATTCAGTTGTAAAATGGCTTAGAAAATTAAAAAAGAAAGAAAGAAAGAAAGAAAGAACAGCCTGATGGATGGTAACACATTTTAAATATCTTTGCTTTGTCTTCTGAAAACATTTCTATTAGGACATAATGAAAAATTTTGAGACAGGCCAAATAACTACTATCTGGTGAGCATCAATGGAGTACCAAACCGTATGTTAGGCATGTCATACACAAAACCTCGCGTCTTACCATTCTCAAGAGTTTGTATAAACATGTCCATTTACAGATGAGGAAACTGAAGTCCAACATATTATGTTATCAAACTTTATATTCAGCCACCAAATTCCACATTCTCTCTCCCTACACTGTGTTGCTTTGAGTAAACAAATAATATAATACAGAATAGTATTCTCACATAATATTACCTATTAATAAGTGCCTAACTATACCACAGTGTGAGATTATTTATTTGTTTTTAAGAATATGAAACAAAATTTAGGGGCACAAAGAGTTTGGTAGAATCAATTACAAAACAAAAACAATTAAGATATATTTCAAATTAAATCAGACATTCTTCAAAAATTATATCTACTGTAGTTAACATTAATGGCAGATAATATCATGAATATTAAAGTGAAAAACTAAAGTCGGCCAAAAACAGAATAAAGAAAACAATGTGCTGGAAGTAGAGGTATTGGGGAAAAAACTGCGTAATCATCTTAATAAGGTATATCCTGCTAAATAAAAAAGGAAAGTGAAAAAAAAAAAGGAAACAAAATAAAAGAGGCTCCTGTCAAGGCAGTCTCTTTATTTTATTTGTGTAAGATCATCTATTTAAACATTTATGCCAGTCTAAAGTGAAGGGAAAGAAAATGACCTAAAATTTTAAAAATGTCAATATCACTTCAAGGTAGATAAAACCTACATTGAAAATGATTAGGTTGTTTGGGCTTTCTTTTTTGAATAAAAATTTCAACTTTAAAAATAATAAAATGATTTTTACAAAACAATGTTTCAAGAATAAATATTCAGACAATAGAATGTTAAAAAAAGGTGTAAACTGATATGATCTTTAAGCCCAAAAATCTATCCTGGGGAAAGAATAAATAACAAATACAAATAAAATCAAATCAACTCTGGAACGTTAATTATAGAAAAGACTCTTTTAAAGAGAGTAGTAACAACTTAGTAATAAAAACAAGTGTGCCTAGAATAGCAAAGTGTTCCTAGTCCCTACACATGTTTTACACATATATATATATATGTATATCTTTTATATACTTATGTGCAATATATTTCATGCACAATCCCTCAAAGTCCTATGGCCTTTCTCCTATTGTATTCAGGAATGCATTTGCACATAAAAGTACTCATATATATCATACATGCCAACATCTGGATGCCTATTTCCACTGTTAATAAATATGAAACATTGAAATGGAAAAAAATTTCATAGTTTCTAATCATTCAATGTCATTACCATTTCTCACATATAAACTGATGTTCTGGAGCTGTTACTCCACCTAGGAGTCCTTCTACAGAGATAATATTTACGTCACTCCATTTTGACCCTTTCATTTGCAAGTCTCCTGAATCTGAGGAAATGGGTGTCTCTATTGGGACTGTGATTGGGAAGCTCTGAATTAGTGGCATTCCTGGTAATGTTTTGCATTTATTTTTATGTCAGTAGTGAAAAGCATTACTATTGTTTAATCTTATCTCCACTCCAGAACTAAAGGGAGTGTATTATGTGACTTCCTTCCTTTGTTGTCCCCAATAGCAGGGGTCAGGTTCTCCTTTAATCAGCATACACTGGAAAAGAACACAAACAAGAGTAAATCAAGCTAAAAATAGCCATCACCTCTTCACATCACTGCTTTGAGTGCAACCAGGGTTCTCTCATGTCACCTCACTTATGTGCTAAGATTAAGGCCCGGGCATCTCTGTGGGAGGCAGCATCACTATGCTAGAGTCCCTGGCATGGTCACTTTCACCAGCTATAACTGCAAGTGTCTGAAATTCAACTCAGCTCAGATCTGAAAATGAACAATGGAGGAGCATGGGAAACTTCCTTGAACCTGTCATTCCGTCTCCACTACCAAGCACATAGGAAACATGGAGTTGTTCAGTTGACATAGCTATCCTCCAACCTTGAAAATATTGTTCAAGAAACACTGAATATTACTAAGAACACAATCGGGGAAACTGAATCATGATTCTAGACTTTTAAATGAATCACATAGGAAGTCCTAATAAATGAGATCCTTTAAAAGAATTTTACTCTATTAAACAAGCCATAATCATATTTAAATGAAGCAGTGAATATATCTTAGAAGTGTTTTAAAATTTAAAATGTTCAGTAGATTTTTAATCATGAGAGATGTAAGTTTATATAAATGTTCTTTGCATTCAGTTAGACAAGGTCAATTTCCATTTTTTCGTGGAAATACTGTCTATCATTCTATAGAAAGACTGATTATTCCTCTTAAGAAAATAGGGATGATGCTTAAGAGTTGGTAGCTTCCTAGATCATACTAATGATGACAGACACGATATGACAAATGTCTAAATCACTATCAGTCCTTGAGCATAGGGCCCAGTTACTAAGGATGGAGACACAGTGGGACCAAGTTTATGTAGCCAAATGCATGCTAGAGATTTTATACCTTTCATTAACCTTTCACAACTGATAGAAAGTATAATATCCATTACATACTTGAGGGCACAAAGTAGAGGGAAAGTAAGTATCTAATTCGGAGACGTAGATATTAAGTGTTGAGCTGGTATTTGAACCTACTGCCATTACCAATCCCGGACGTCACCTTTGTTCTGTTGGTTGTTTTCTCTCTCTTAGCCAGGCAGTTTATATGTGAATACCAGGTTACTGTAAGGAGAGAAATTCTCAGTCAGACCTAGTGGGTAGAAATGGACACAAGTGTGACCTGATAAAGTAAACGTGCCTTGTGGCCATCAGCCCTCTTCCAGGTGCAGCACAGGAGCGAACACAGGGGTCTGGAAATGCAATTAACTAGTCCAAAAGCTTTCTGCCCATTGCTACTCTGACATTTAAGATTTCTGACAACTTGTTACCTTTTTTTGTCTCCCCTTGTTTACTAAAGGAACATAATCCTAGTGTCTAATTCATACAGTACTTATTAAGCAATCAATGAACTTGTCACTGGGATATTAATTTGAGTTTAGAAACAAATCATGTTATTTAACTTTTGATGTCTCCATTTCTTTACTCATGAGCAGAGAACTCAACTCTTATTTATTAAGAAATTGCATTCAGAGCTTCAAAAGTATTTTCCCTTTCTTTGAAAACAAAACAAAACAAAAAAACAAGGTATAATGTTTAACTCTCCAAAAACATTTAACTTCTTTTGTATCAAATCATGGAGATTATCATGTCTTTTTTTAAATTCCCATTTGTATATTCCCTGTGGTGTAATGGTATAACTTTCATTTTAAGTATGGAATTTCAAGATAAATTGCAAAACAAATCAATCTCCAATAGATAAATAAAAAATGTGCAATGAAGCTAAAAATATCTTCCACCAAGGTGCTAGTTGGCTGTGTTGCTTAGCTACCCATGACCAAACAGGCTGACAGCACCATGAACTCTCTGGCTGAGCCGGGTGTAATTACCAACCAGATTTCCATTTCATTAAGTTCCACTTACAAATCTTGAGAATTTCAAAATGTGCATATTTAGAAGTTTCACCATTGTAAATGAGGACAAGATTTATTTGTTAAAAAAAGTGATATTCCACAATGTGTCTATGAGCAACAACTAAAACTTGCAAAGGTTGAAATAATGACATTCTTCATAGGAAAATTCTGTTTTTAAAGGAAATAACTATATTCAAAGAATGAGGGAACAGGGAATATTTTTCTTTTTTATCATGAAAATTGCCTTTCATTTTTGCTTTATATACAAATATAATTATGAATGGTAAACTTAGGCCTTCTTTGTGTTCTTGAAAAACTATGAACCATTGATTTTTCTTTTCCATCAGAGGTAATCTTTTCATGCTTTTGTCCCCAATTCTAATGCTTAAATGGAGGTTAATTTCTCAAATATCTTAGATGATTTATCAGAGTCCTGTGCAGAGAACACAGTAATTCAGTTCATCAGACAACAAAGCCCATTAGCAGATATTACCAAGTCACTACTAAAAGGCAAGGATAAAGGAAATGCAGAGATTCATATCCCTTCATAATTAACACACAAAGCTTTGAGTGCAGATTACAGTAGGATTATGGCGAATTAAAGAAGTACATTTGATGTTCAGTTTATAGATTTCTTATTGTTTATCATACTTATCTGAAATATATATGCATTCATTTAATTCTATAAGCATATAATTGAAACAAATAGCTGAAATCCATTTATATCATCTGAAAGTAAAAAAAAAGATTATATTTCAAGCATATTTGCATCCATTTAAACCTAATAAACTGGACAACATTTTACTGTCCATTTCCTCTACTCTCTGTAGACATAGAACTTTTGTTTCAATGATTCTGACTGAATTAGTGTTATTTTTAAAATATTTTTAAGAAATATTTATTGAAGTAATACATGCATAAGGCAATACTGCACATAACAGTGCCATGCTTCCTATTCTTTTTTTAGTAGTTATGACGTTTTGTTGAGATTAAATTCATATAGCATAAAGTTAACCACCTTAAAGCAAACAATTCAGAATGATTCAGCATATTCACAAGGTTGTGCATACCCCATCTGTACTTAGTTCCAAAACATTTTCATCACTCATACCCAGTAAGCAGTTACTCCCCACTGTCTCTTGCCTCCAACCCTGGCAACCGCCAGTCTATGTTCTGTCTCTGTGGATTTACCTATTCTGGACATTTCATATGAATGGCAACATGAAATATTGGACAGCTTGTGTCTGGCTTCTTTCACTTATCATAATGTAATAATGTTGAGCTTAATTCTTCTGGAAAGGACTCTCATAATTTTTTTTGAAAATATGCTCTTATCTCTATGCCAGACAATATCTGTTGACTTAATATGCAATAAGAGCATCCATCCTATATTCACACCTCCCCCTTCTCTTTCTAGTGAATTGCTTTACTCTTCACTTTTTCCACTGGTTGCTATTGTAATTTAAGTGATATATTTATTTATTTATTTATTTAAGTAGGTTTCATATCCAACATGGAGCTCAACATGGGGCTTGAACTCATGACACTGATGTCAAGACTAGAGCTGAAATCAAAAGTTGGATGCTCAACCAGCTGAGCCCTCGCAGCTGCTCCTTAAGTGATATATTTAAACTCATATTTTTTTCTCTCTTTCAGCAGTATGTTCTAACTCCATATTTTGCAAATTGAGGATATTCAAACTACTCCTTTCTCTTCTTCCTTTCTTCCTTTGGTAACATCTCATCTTGTCTGTTACACTGCAATTTTCTGTTGTCAAAATGCATGCATTTATTTATTTTTTAAATATTTATTGAGAACCACATTTGTTATAGACATACTTTATTTTCATTTCTTTTGTATTTGGACCATGATTTTCTTACATATTTTCCTTGTGTGTGTGTTTTCCTGAACTTTTGTAATATTCCTTTTATCTGCCATCTGACTTTTTCAGAGCTCCAATTTTTCTGACCTTTTAATCAGAAATTTTCATTTCTCAACCCTTGTTTTCTTATATCAAACTTTCCACCTGAGGCTGTAGTCCTTCTTCTCCTGTCTGGAACATTTACCTTTTTCCTTATTGCGAGCTTTACCCTAATGCTCCCCTTCACACATGTTAACAACTGCATTTATTGTTTCCTAGCTTACGTACATACATTTTGGGTTTATTCCTTCATTTTGCTGTAATTTTTCTTCAAATATTTTGCAATGAAAAAATACATTGGAGCTAAGTTTTCTGTGGCCTTGAATTTTTTTTTTTAAGATTTTATTTATTTCAAAGAGAGAGAGAAAGAGAGAGCACAAGCAGGGATAGGGGTAGGCAGAGGGAAAAGCATCTCCCTGCTGAACAAGGACCCCAACTCAATCTCAGGACCCCAGGAAGATGACCTGAGCCAAAAGGCAGACACTTAGCTGACTGAGCCACCCAGGCATCCCCATGGCCTTGAAAGTTGGATGATTTTTCTACTTTCATTTTATTTTATTTGAATGATAGTTTTTCTGGTTATAAAATTTGGAAAGCATTACATCTTTTCCTTTTAGAGTTCAGTGGCACTGATAAAAATGATAATACCAGGATGATTTTGTTTTTATAGATAACCTTTTTCCTTCTCCGCAAGTTTTCAAAGTCCTCTGGTTATCTTTAGTGTTCTAAAATTTTACAGAATTTTCTAAAGTCATGAATTCTTTAGTTCTCATTAATGGGGTAATCATGGAAGCCTTTATTTTTTTTAAAAGATTTTATTTATTTATTTGACAGAGATCACAAGTAGGCAGAGAGGCAGGCAGAGAGAGGCAGAGAGAGCAAAGCAGGCTCCCCGCTGAGCAGAGAGCCCGATGTGGGACTCGATCCCATGACCCTGAGATCATGACCTGAGCCAAAGGTAGCGGCTTAACCCACTGAGCCACCCAGGCGCCCTCATGGAAGCCTTTAATGTTGCCATTGTTTATGTCTTTCCACACCTTTTCTTTTTCATATTCTGTATTTCTATTTTATATTTTCCAATTTGTCTTTGAATGATGTTATTTTTTTCTATTTTCCAGTCTTACTGAATTTTAAACAGTCTTCTTATTTTTAATCTTTAAGAGTTTTCTCTTTTTGTTTGATGTCTTTTTCTTTTTAGGATTATTTTTTATTTTCTGGATGTAATATATCTCCAGTTCTCTTTTAGTGCATTAGATTCTTGATGAATCTCATATTTTGGTGGACATTCTACATGAGAACCATGAACTGATCAAATTTCTCACTTTGTTTTACATTGAGAAGAGGTCATTTGTCTAGGCTTTGGGGCTGCAATTCCATATGTGTGGAAATAAAAGGGATTTTATTTTAGAGCACCAAAGTGCAGTAGAAAAATATTGGCTACCCTGAGACTTCTTGTCTAATTTGCTTAAAAACAGGTATTTGGTTGTTTGCCTGAGTATACACTATAGCCTGTTATCTCATCTTTTATTCTTTTCTCCCTTTTCTTTCTTTCTCTTCGTGTGTATGTGTGCATGTCTATGCTTGTGTGCAGTGAGGAAAGATTTCTTGCAGGGATATTTCCAAGTACAGTTGTATTATTAGCCTCCATGAGTCCTCTAGTGGGCTCACTGACAGTAAAATTAACTTGAAGGTCAGAACTTCTTAGAAATTTTATTCAGAGGAACATTCCCTGATATTGACATGATTCAGTCTCCCACCTCCTTCAAGTTGTTGCTCAGATATTAGATTCTCAGTCTAGATTATATCCTAACCACCCATGTAAAATTTCAATCCACATTTTCTGCCAGTACTCCAGATCCATGTTGTCCTCAATTTTTTTTAATTCCATTTATAGTATGCTAAACATATTATATATGATTATGTAACTTGGTATATATATTTTTTATGTTTTATATTCCATCTTTTTTTGTTTGTTTGTTTGTGGTTTTTAGAGACAGCATGTGAGTGGAGGGGGAGGGCCAGTGGGAGAGGGAGAGCGAGACTCTTAAGCAGGCTCCATGCCCAAATGGAGCCCAACACAGGGCTCAATGTGAGTCTCTGTCTCATGGCCCTGAAATTATGACCTGAGCCAATATCAAGAGTTGGATGCTCAACCAGCTGAGCCAGCCAGGCACCCCTATACTCCATCTTTTATTAAATAAATGGGATTTTGTTTACATCTTTTTTTTTTTAAGATTTTATTTATTTATTTGAGACACAGAGGGAGACCACAAGTAGGCAGAGAGGCAGGCAGAGAGAGAAGGGGAAGCAGGCTCCCTGCTCAGCAGAGAACCCTCTGCGGGACTCGGTCCCAGGACCCTGAGATTATGACCTGAATTAGAGGCTTAACCCACTGAGCCACCCAGGTGCCCTGTTTATATCTTTTGATTTGTGACCAATTTAATAGGCTGGTTGAGAAATATTTTAGTTCCCAATTTGGCTTTATTAACTCTTTTAATGGAAAACTATCCAGTTATCAATCAATGATTTAATGAAACAAGAAAACATGTTAGGACTTTTGCACAGTAGCACATTCTAACTAGAGAGAAAGTGGATCACCTTGTAATTTTGCTACTAAGTATAGCTCTTTTTCATAGTCATTGCATATCCCCTGGTTTTCTGTTGGTTCATGACAATGCCATAATGATTTTTAATTGAATTTTTCTGGTTAATATTTCCTTGGGATTCTATTTTCTTATTTAAAAAAATTATTGAAGTGTATCCCAAAAAGGAATATTGGAATTATGTTCAGTACTCTAAAAAAAATGTATCAAGAAGAATTGGATAATATCCTATTGGGATTACATAGAAAACCTAAAAGTATTCATATTTTTAATGCCAGAAATGAGGAAATCTTAGTATGTTAGCTAAAATCACCTCGCTGGGAAAGTAAGCCCAGGTTCTATACATTTCTATACCTCTGTGGGAAGAATGAATTAATTACATTCCCTCACTTAAAGTCAAAGAAATTGAATTTCTGTTAAAATATTGGAAGATGTTAACAAATTGTGCAAGGCTATCAGTTATTTCCAATGTCTTCTCAGGAATTATATTAGCTATTTTGTAGAGTAGAAGAATTCAGTTCAAATGGGTATATCAAGATCGTTTGTTTCAATGGGTGCATATTATATGGTAATTAAATCTAAAAAGTTTTATTATGAAGAATAAGATGTCTCAATATCTTGTGGGTGTGTGTGTATCAAAACTTTCAAGAAATACCAATTTTTTTTAGTTAAAAAAAAAAACTTTTTAAATCTAGGAAAATGTATACCTTTTCCCACATTATTTTCCTACTTTGTTAAGCATTATTCATCCACAAAAATAGTCACATGTTTCATTCCCCTTCCTTTCAATTCTCAGCACCAAAAATTCAAATGTTGCTCTCCCTTTTTTTGACATTAGAAACATGTAAAAGATGTTAGTGATAAGAGAAAAGAGCTATTATCATAGTTTCCTGACAGACATAAAAACAGATAATCTCCTTCCTTACCAAAATGACATAATTAATTGAGTATCCAATGTGTGTGGAGCATTGCACTTGTTCTTTAGAAATCTTGTAAGAATTTCGAGGCTTTTGGGGGGCACCTGAGTGCATGAGTGCTGGTCAGTTGAGTGCCTGATTCCTGGTTTCATTCAGGTCATGATCTCATGGGTAGTGGGATAGAGCCCGTGTCAGGCTCTGTACAAAGCAGGGAGTCTTCTCAAAAGATTCTCTCCCTCTGCCCCTCCCCACCCCCTTTCTTTCTTTCTCCAGAATAGATAAATAAATCTTAAAAAAAAAATTAAAGACTTTTTGCCCTCTAGACTTAAAGTAAATATTTTTTAAATGAATGAGTTTAGTTATTATGTTACTTATCATTTATTTTATTTACTCTTTAAAATAAAATAAATAAAGGGATGTGATATTCTTGGAATGGGTTGAGTTAGCTCATCTTTCCCCAGGTTTTTAGGACTCTGCTTTCCTGTCTTTCCTCCTCCATTTTTCTTCCCCTGCTCAAGGTAATAGAAGCAGGAGTGATTGGTGCTTTGAATGAAGTGGATGTGCTTTCTGGAAACAGCAATGGCTGTTGCTGCCACCACCATCATTTGCATGATTCCACATTCTTTACTGCTCCCCCTCCTATGAGGTTGTGTAATGGAAGAGGGGACTTAGGAGAGGAGTGGTTTCAGAAAGCTCCTGTTCTGGATACCTCAAGCTATCAAACCTAAACTGAAAGAATATTGCCATAGGGGCCCCTGTGGGGCTCAGTAGTTTAAGCCTCTGACCCCTGATTTCAGCACAGGTCATGATCTCTAGGTCATGAGATTGAGCCCCATGTTGGGCTCTGTGCTGGGTGTGAAGCCTGCTTAAGATTCTCTCTCCTTCTCCCTTGGACCCTCCCTCCCCTCTGTGTTTCTCTTTTCCAAAAAAATAATAATAATAAAAACAAATTTTTAAATATAGAAAGAAAGAAAGGAAGAGAGAAAGAAAGAAAGAAAGAAAGATAGATAGACTGCCAAAGTGGAAGCACTTTTTATAATAGGAAAAAAGGCAGGGAGGGATGAAGAATAAACCAATCCATTTTTTTTGCAACGAGGATATAGATAAGAAATAATAAAGAAAAATGTGCCTAGCTCTAAAGCAGATCTGGCTTCTGATAAAAAAAACAATTGATTGGACAGAGCAAGTCTTCAAAGAATGAAAGGATTTTAAAATTTAAAGGTAGATCTCTTTTTAAGCTTAAGTTTCATTTTTGAGATATCTTTGCTACTTATGACACTACAAGTTGATGGGAGATCTTTAAATCCATTTTGGAAAGCACGACTCTATTTAGTGTTTTGTAATTTGCTTCAAAGACTGTTTATTAGCTAACATGTAAGTAAAGTTGACTCCCATCATTTCCATATCATTTACTCATTCTAAACTTCTTTTATGTAAAAACATTTATTGAGTAGTACTGTGAGCCTTAAGCAACATGCGTGAATTCAGTAACTATCCCATTAGGTTATCTTTGAGTGTATATATGTTTATCTGTGTAAGAGGAGAGAAGAAAAGAGGTTTGGGGGGATGGTTGCCACAATAAAATTAAATCATTCTGGGATGCTTTCCTAAATGAGAAATTAAGAGAAGGAATAATAATGATAATAATAATAATAATAATTAAAGAAGGATCTGTAAAAATTTACTTAAGTTCAACAAAAACTGTTAAGAAAATAATAGGCTAAAATTACTCATTTCTCAAGAGAACAACTGTAATGTATATGAGAAAGTGGTAGCGAAGCAATTCTCTTAGATTCTCCCTATCTTAAACATGTGATCATCTTAGCATGCCAAAATCTAGTCTTCTTAAATCTTGAATAAGCATATTTATTGTGGGAAAATCCGTTAGCTGTAGTCTTTGGACTTGCCATTTTGTAAAAATAAAAAAAAAAATGTCAGGGAGCTAAGAAAAAAGCAAATAAATTGTTGATAACAATGCTCTGAATCTTGAAGATTTGTGTGACATAGTTGTATGCATTTGACAAAACCCACTGATTGAGGTAGCCACAATTTGAGCATTTTATTGTTGTAAATTTTACATAAAAAGAAGGGTCAACTAACATTGAAATCTAGCCAAAGTATTCAGGAGGAAGTGTAGTAATGCCTGCAACTTACTTTGAAATTATAACTATAAAATAGATTGATAGACCAAAGGGAAAACAATGATTAGACATGTGGTAAAGCAAGTTTAGCAATATGTTGCTCATACAGTCTATGTGTTGAATAGATGAAAATATGGCAATATATGGAAAATCCTTCCAACTAATTATTATATTTTGCTTTTTTAATAATGAAAGGGTGGAAAAAGAAAATGACACTAAGCACCCATTAGTAAACAATATAAAGCATGTCATGTTCACATATTTTCATGTTTAACAAAATCTTCCATTTTTTAAAGCATGAAATCCTTAAGTATTAAAATAAACATCCCAGTGAAATAATTTAATTCAGTATTTTGAACTAAAGGTGGTAGGCTTAAAATATAGGTGGTTTTACTAATTATGATTTAATGTCTTCCACAATCAATTCAATCAATTGATGAGTCACTGTGGGTCAGGCATAGTATTGGAAGATACTCAGTAGGGTGGGCGGTGGGGTGAAGGGGGCATGGAAATGATGGAGCATGGAGCCCTCTCTGGATGCAATCTTCCCGTAAGATCTGAAGCCCTGAACCACCAGGGCTAAGTGGTCATGTGGTAGCATTCTCACAGACAAGTCATAATTACCCAAGGAACTGGTTTGATTTCCATTTTAAATAGTGGAAGAATAGGGGTGCTTGGGTGGCTCAGTAGGTTAAGTCTCTGCCTTTGCCTCAGGTCATGAACTTGGAGTTATGGGATTGAGCCACTTTTCAGGTTTCCCTGCTCAGTGGGAAGTCTGCTTCTCCCTCTCCCTCTGCCTCTTCCCCTGCTTGTGTGCTTTCTCACTATCTCTGTCAAATAAATAAATAAAATCTGAAAAAAAATTAAAATGAAATAATTGAAAAATAATAATTTAAAAAGAAACGCAATTTTTTACAAAATTAAAATTTCCTTTTGAAACATGAATAGCCTTACTATTCTGGGCCAGTATGCCTCTAGATATTTGTTTGCTTGCTTGTTTGTTTTGTGGGAATTCTGAAAATCAGAACTGACATTCACAAATTCACAGTAAATCTATCTGCAATGTATACTACAACGTAAAGTAGATTTGAAATTACATGTAACTCATTTAGGAAATTCGCTTGCTGGTGTTTCTTTAAGAAAGATGTCCAAGAAGTTATTTATTAAACTTCTTATTTGCCTAAGTGTATAAACACACTAATCTCCCAGGGGTGTTTATGTTATCCAAAGGTAGGTAATGCATTTGATGGGGCTGGGGAAGTTTGTGGAAATTTGGTCAGTGAACTCAAGTATGGCCCCATTCCAAGGATTTCTACCTTTCCTTTTGCAAAAATAATACTGGCCACACACCTGACATTGATCCCTAAAATTCTTCAATAAATAAGAAGGATACTTCAGAGCATGTGCGCATACTCACTCTGCCTTTTTGTCTCTCTCGCTCTCTGTCTCTCATTTTACAGATCTTCTGGGTCCCCAGCTGATTTTCTTCGCAAGGTTAGTTGCTAATACATTCCTAGCACCCATGCATTATTAATGCTCACTGCTCTCCAAGGTGGCAGTGACAAATAGGAAGCAAAATCTACTGACTAGTGGGGAATGTACTTTTTAGTCATGCTTGAATTTTTCAATCCATTCTGCTTGTTGAGGATTTTTCAGTAGAGATTCTGTGACAGAATGTGCTATACCTCTCTTTTCCTTCAGTTTCTCCCCACCTTTTTGTTTTTCAAAGCTAAGAGACATTTCAGGTAGCTGGAGAAAGGATTGTGCACCAGGGCTTTGAGGGGGAGTAGAGCAAAAATACTTTTTGATGGTTGCAAAAACAGAAAGATCATTGTTCCTCTTTGCATGTTGTAAGTGACAGTTTTGATCCAAAAAGACTATGCATGTAGTCAAGTAAATTACACTATTTTAACTAGGTTATGCCAGCTGTAGTATTCCCAGAAATAATACCAAGTGTGTATCAGGAGAAACATTGATTTTTTAATGTGCAGATTTGTTTCTTCAGATATAAAGTCCTATTCATTTCACAATATAAGCAGCAATCTGTGAAGAGATTCTGAGATAGTTATTGGGAACTATAAATCCCACCAGCAGTTTCTATTATATTTGTTTAATTCAGAATTTCTGCATTTACAATATTATACCTTTGTGCATATAATGATGAGCTTTTAGAAAATACCTTTTCAGTAAATAAAAACTTAATTCACAGAGAACATAAGAATTGGAAGCCCCCCCGAAACTGGAATTGGGAACAAATCTCCTGCCCCCCCTTTTTTAAAGTACATTTCCCCAATTTGAAGATGGAAATAACAATCTTTACCATCAAACAGTCAATTACCACAATACTCATGTTTGTGAATTCTTAAATATTCCATTTCAACCACAGTGATCATTAATTCTCAGGTGACAAAAAATGAACATTTCAATAAATCAAAAGATAGAACCAGAGAAGCAAGTGTGATATCATGACCCTTTATATGCAATTTCAGTTTTTCCTAAGGGAAGAAGAAAATACAAAAATTTGTTTCCATGTCTGTTTTCTATCTAAAATTTTGGTGGGTGCTTTCAATACATTATCTCTTTTAAATATGACACCTATTCCAGGAGTTAAGTATCATTATATCTGCTTTACAGTTAAAAATGAAAACTGAGACAGCATAATTTAGGAAGAGCCTAAAAGGTGGCAAAACTAATCTGAAACAAATCAATTTGATGCTGATGAAGAAATTCAAAGTCTGAGGAGGCAACAATTGTGTACTACACAGAACATGGGCTTTAGCTTCAAATTACGAAGGAAAAAAAAGAAAATGTTCATCAAAATTATTCAATTGATCACAATATTAATGAAAGTTTCAACTGTGAAACCAAATAAAAGTATAACTCAATAAGCCAATATGAACTAAACAGACATGGTTTGAAGTATACACCAAATCAGGAAGTTAAAAGTCAGAATAGGAATGATGACAAAATGAAAGATAAAAAGCTAGAGTTGACTAAAGCCATAGAAATTTTCAGGAAAAAGACAAAATCATCTCATAAACAAAGACTAAGTTACAAGATGGTCATGGAAAAGGAGATTAACTGAAAATATACTAAAAGACTTTAAAGAATGAAAGCAACCAACATAATGAAGACAAAATAAATAACTTGCAAATGTCTAAAAGAAAGTAATAGATATCGAAAGAAGGCAAATTATTTCTGATCTTCCTAATCTGGCCCCATCCACTTGCACATTGCAGAGGATTTTCCTCAGGACCCACTAGCTGCTAACCAGGGAGTTCTGGTGCTACCAAACAGGGCTTTCCCAGATCCCATGGCTAGGTGAGGCTAAGATTGAAAATGATGCCATTATTTAGATAAACCAAAGTGGGATTTAGGAAGGTAAAGACCAACCATCATTTATCCAAGTGCTAATTTCACTGGGCCAAATGACACAAATTATTTAAAAAGCAAGATTCTGCTCTCAACAGGTTCCAGTCACATCAGGAAGATAAAATGAGAATACAGCTAAAAGCCCACACCACACTGGTTCATTGCCTAGGGGAGATAGTGATTAAATTCCACCCCAAGTTCAGAGGTGGGAGAAATTATTACCATCTGGGGGTAGAAGAGATATCTGCTCCAAATATGTTACAATTGCTTTAAATCCTTTTTTGCTACTCATTTTCTGGATTTTTTTTTTTTTTAATGTTAAAGGCAAAATCATCTTAGTCATGTTCTGGCCAAAACACATGTTTTTTCTTTTCTGTTTTCCCATATTTTTTGCTACTTGACACTCCAAACATCTTTATTCTGATCTTAAAAATCAAATTCACAATGATGGTAATTAAAAAGGCTATCATTCAAGATATTAAGTGGTACACTACAGGTTCAATCTCTCCCAAAATAATTGTCAAATTTATTTTAAATAATGATGTTTGAGTAATAAGAATACAGTGTCTTATGGTTGTTAATTCAGAATATCATGCTTTTGTGTATATACATTTCACATGTGTATTGTAAATCTCTCAGATTAAGGCACATATCATGTGAACTAAATAAATCTTTCTTCAAGATACTCATCTTACTCTATGGTTCCTCTCTACCCAGTCACTGGAGCTGCTGTCTTAAAAACATGTGAGTTCACATCATTGCCTTAAATAAAACTCTTTAAAGGTGTTCAGTGAAGTGTCACAGCTTCAAGATACCACAAAGCAAACTCCTGCCTAACACTAGTTGCTGTTCCCTCCATGGCCTTTTGGTGAACCCTTTCCAGCGACACAACCTTCTTATTGTTTCTTGAACAAACCAAACTTCATCCTTAGGGAGGGCCATTACTCAGCTCTCCTGCTGCTAGTGAGGCATTTCTCCCAGATCTTCATATAGTTCCTTATCAAGTATTAACTTGGATTCATTGCCAAAGAGAGTACTTCCTCGGCCTTGCACCTAAAGTAATG
Source organism: Mellivora capensis (assembly GCA_004024625.1). Taxonomy (NCBI): domain Eukaryota; kingdom Metazoa; phylum Chordata; class Mammalia; order Carnivora; family Mustelidae; genus Mellivora; species Mellivora capensis. The sequence goes on from PISX010009356.1 coordinate 58,302, forward strand.
GCAACTCTGTCCACTTCTGCCCTCTTGGTCCACAGAATTCCATTGTTCTTTACCTTAATTTATTGTTTTCTTAATATCTACATTGAGTTTATCTGATTAACTGTTTACTGTCTGTCTCCACCTTCCTAAATGGTAAGCTCCATTATGTATCTCGTTCTATAATATCTATTTTGTTCACTGCTCTATCTGCAGTGCCTAGAACATATTCAGCAAAGAAATGTTCGAATCAATGAATGCGTGAATAAGTAAATGAATGAAGGTAGTAGCATGAGATTAATCAAACTCAGCCTTTCTCTTTTGTAGTGGTTACAAGGGAAGAGTAGCTTTCCTGTGGGAAAGAAAAGAGAGTTCTCTCTTCTCCCTGCTCCTTCTGGCTTGAATGGAATTGAGAGGGTGACTAAGGGAAATTAGTTTAGGTATTCTGATGAACTGAATTGCCTAGTATTTGTTTTTATGTTACCTAACTAATGTTTCTTCAATCCTTTTCCTCCATTAAACATTCACATAGTTAATGGGTGTTAAAAATAAAAGAAGAAACAAATGTACAGACACGGTGTGTGGACAGTTTCACACTTACTGATAAGTAAAAATACCTGCTGTTTGGCTACTGGCAAACAGACACAAGAGAAGCTAAGGAATGTAGAAGGTGTTTCTGAGTAAAATGAGAGCTCAAAGATATTTTCCTAAAATTGATTTTTTAAACCATTTTTAATGTTAAGCCAATTTTTCCTCCTGCATTTTGACAATTTGAATTTTCTTCAACTCAAAGCAGAGTTTAGGGGAAAATGACAACAAACAGAAGGAAGACATAAAGTTCAAATTTAAAGGCTAGCAACTGTAAAGACACACATTTTTATATGTCCCTGCATGAGTGGATTTTATTATTTCTTCCAGTGATTCAGATAGTGGGTAAGAAAGGGAAGCAGTCACTGGCCAGGCATAATAGAAGTACAACACAACAGAGGTACCTGGGTGGCTCAGTTAGTTAAGTGTCTGCCTTTGGCTCAGGTTATGATCCCAGGGTGCCCTCTTTAGGGCTCAGTGCTCAGTGGGGCGCCTGGTTTTTCCTAATCCTCTGCCCTTCCTCTGCCCCTTCTCATGCTGGCTCTCTCTCTTGTGCTCTCTCTCTCTCTCTCTCTCTAAAATAAATAAATAAAATCATAAAAATATAAAAAGAAACACAACACTACCAATCAGGACAGGATTGGGCTGTGCTCGTTTCAGCCCTCAAATGTTTCCTTACTTAAACTTTCCAAGTATTAGTTATGAATATCACTTTTTAAAAAATATTGGGAAGTCCTTGATCAAGGCTATAAAAACAAAAGTAAAATTATTCATTCAATGTTAAAGAAAAGAAAAGAATAATTACTGCTGAGGATAAAAACAATTTAATATTTTCCCTTGTTGTTCAGTTCTGTTCAGAGAGAGAGCTTGGACTGAAAATCGTGAAGGTGAATTCTACATTCAGAAGGATTAGAGCAGCTAAAATATTGACTAAGTATGGTGATAAGCCACCTAGCCTGTAATCTGTAAATATCTGCGCATATTTTTGAATGTCAAAGCCATACACTTAATTCTAGGAAAAGTATTTTAAGAAAGCATGCAATTTGTTGCAAGGTAAATGCAACACTACATTTCACTGTGATAGGTTATTATTATTATTTTCTACTCAGATTCTATAGTTGTACCTCACCCAGGCACTGTCATATTAGTTCCTGGATAGGTTCACTCAAAATCTGCAGCATAGAAGAGAGAAAGAGAGAAGGAAAGAGAGGAGGAGGGAGAAAGCTAGATAGGAGGGGGGGAAAATGAGAGAGAAGGAAAGAGAAAAGAAGGAGGGTGGGAGGAGAGAGAGGGGAAGTCAAGGAAGCAAGAAAGGAAGGAAAGAAGGAAGGAAGGGAGGGAGAAAAAAAGCTAGCAATCACAAAAAACATGGGTTCATAAGGAAAACTAGTCAAATACACTTTTTGACAAAATTGCTAGTCAGTTTAATGAAGTAGCTTGAAGTATATTTATACAGATCTCCTTTGCTCACTCTAATTCCATAACTCCAAATTCTATCAATTCTCCAAGATTCATCTAAAAGTCACATTTCTTTCTTATTCCAGAAACTATTTCCCCAATACAATACATTTATACTATGCTTTAACAACAACAAAAAAGTAGTTTGATATTTATTTATCCAAAGAGTCTCATTCTATAGTGAAATCTACTACAGAGGACTTTGAAAATGTTATAAAATTTCATCTGGTAGTTCTGTCAGAAGCTGTGTCTGCGCAGACTTAAATGTTTGGGGAGAGGAGAATATCATGATATTGCTACAGGGGTGATAAGTGCATCACCTAAATGTTGAGTAGCCTGACCTTTATTTGAGTTTAACCAAATTTTACTAATGTCTTTGAAACCAAAATACTAACTTAGGCTGGTAATACTTATGTTATTTAAAGCATAAGCTATCTGTAGAAATAGATATTTAAATATAAAATCAACACACACTATCTGGTTGCACATATTTTTTTGCCTCTAGTATGTACCACTGGGACTCGCCATTACTATCACAGGCCATGATTAAGTAGCATATTCCCAGAGCCCATTTCCATTAGGAACACAGAGACTCTGTCACTCTAGGTCAGCTGTGAAAGTGAAGAAGGCACAAGTGTAGAAAGGCCAAAGAGGTCTCTCTCCCTAGATAAAAGGTTTAATGCTATCTTTATCATGCATTTTAACCCAATGGTTTTGTCATAATCTCTAGAGAAGTTTCCCATTTACTCAATAAATTATTTATTAGTTATGGTATCTATAACACAAAAGAATTTGTTTACACACAATTTCCTGGGTAACTTTAATCGAAGTGCTTCATGTAACTTCTAGTCTTTTTCTAAGGTCTGTAATCAGTGATTCTTAAATAGCAATGAGAAAATGGTATATTGAGGTTAGGTGATTTGTTCCAGTTGGAATAGTTATGTATACTCTCAATACAATAGGAATTATTTTCATGCTTTTATTGGCATTACATTCAAAGCATGGGCTATATTTAAGGTAATCATACAATCTGTGGTCCAGGCCAGAACAATTTTGGAATAAAAGAGGACATTAATAATACACTAAGAATACAAGAGTTACACACAGTCTGTCCCTGGCAAATGGATATATGGTCATTTAATTATCTCATGATACCACCAAAGAAAGTTCCATGGTTTTAACTAAAAGCTGGTTTGTTACCGAAAAAAATGCACAGTTCAGGGGAAAATCTAGATGGATCAATGTAAGTTCTCCAGGTCCAGGAGAAAGACTGATATAAGAAGAGAACATATTATATTTGTGATTTCCCTTAAAAATTTTTGCTTTTGCATTAAACATAGCAATAAAATCTTTTAATTTTGGAAAAATGATTTACATTTTTCTCTACTCTAAATATCAATTCCTTTCTTTAAGATTTATTTATCTATTTGAGAGAGAGAGAGTGAGCAGGGAGAGAGGGAGAGGGAGAGAGACAATCCTCAAGCAGGCTCCTCACTGAGCATGGAGCCTGATGAATACGAGCTTTATCCCAGGACCCTGAGATCTTGACCTGAGCTGAAACTAAGAGTTGGCTGTTTAACTGACTGAGCCACCCAGGCATCTCTATGAATTCCTTCTTAAAAAGCACTTGTTAAGCTCTAGAACATCCATTTATGCAATTCTTCATGTAACTATCATTAATATTTACTTTGGCCAGGCACGGGTACAAGAGCAAGGACTACAAATATGAGTAAGGTAAGATGACTGTCTTCAAGGGGTCACATAAGAATAAGAATGCCGGGAGTAAACAGTGTAACAGGTATATAATGTTAAAAATTCACACAGCATGTGATGGAATTTTCCTGAAGAAGGCAATGGTTGGCTGATAAATCGGCAATCTGTGGAGTATAAAACAAGGAAACTGACACAGACATGGTTTGCCATAAAAATGATAACCCAAATCTAATTTATATAAGAGGTGGAGGGAGAGAATGGAAATCACAATGAACTGGGTATTGAACATATGAAAAATTTAGGGAGTGACCAGCAAAAGGGATTTGATCTTAAAAGTATATAATATACATTTCAAAGAGTGGACACAGAATTTTCCCTTTCCAATGTATTTTCTACTCCTTAGAATCAGAACTGGCATAATAACTTCCTACAACAAATAGCAGTTGGAAGAAGCAAAGCTATTCTTATTTTAAACTTGAGCTTTAAGAGGCCTTGCATGCTTCCTCTTGTTCTAAGGACCCCTGATGGTTCAATGTGAACAAGACACAGGTAGCCTAATGGAGGACGGAAGACTCCATGAGGAGGAGCTGTGCACCCCAGCCAACAACCAGCTAACTCCCAGGTGACACAGTACCTGACTGTAAAAGTATAAAGGAGTCCAACAGAGACCAGAAAATCATCCAGCTGAACCCAGTACAAGTTGTCAAATGTAGTCATAGACTAAATAAATGAGTTATTGTTTTAAGCCAAAAAGTTTTCTAGCAGTTAGTTTTCTAACTGATTAAATATGTGTATAGATATATATGCATATATATCTATATACACACAGATGCACATATGTGTATTAACATATGCATATATGTGTATATCATTATGTTGATATTTAATATAACGTAATATAATTATGCACATGTGGGCATATTGTAGATCTCATACATGCATGTATATTATAAACATATGTATTTAAATAAACATGTGTGTATACATACATGCACATAGACATATAAGTCCATGTAATATATACTTACATGTCAACATACAGACAAAATATGTGTATATACTGACATATACATACAGACATACACAAACTATTGTCCTGGTTGAAATCTTTACTCACAAATTACACTTCCCTTTTTTTAAGATTTTATTTATTTATTTGACAGAGAGAGAGAAAGATCACAAGTAGGCAAAGCAGCAGGCAGAGAGAGAGGAGGAAGCAGGCCCCCTGCTGAGCAGAAAGCCCGATGCGGAGCTCCATCCCAGGACCCCGAGATCATGTCCTGAGCCGAAGGCAGAGGCTTAACCCACTGAGCCACCCAGGCGCCCCTCTTCACAAATTACACTTATCAAAATGACAAATTGTATTCTTTTATAAATTTGTATATTTCTTTTATAACTTTAAATCTTGGAACATATTATTTATTTGCTGTGGGACCATATAATTCCCAAGCACTTATAGATTCTTTTTTCTAAATATATGATTGGTTCTGAGGAAGCAGGCTAAAGCTCAAGGAATGGGAATTTTAATGCAACTCCAAAGCCCTACATTCACTTTCCTCTTGCCACTTACCAGGAAGAGCTTACACCAAACACTTGCATTCCCAAAATAGCTTAGATAGGTGACAGAAGCATTTCTTATTTTGGCTGGTGGACCTGCTGCTGGATGCATCAGTATGTGGGTATATGACTGCTAAAAGGAGGTGCCTAGGTATTGATCATTATTGCCTCAGTGGAAACAAAATAGTGCTAACTGGGTATTAAAAGGAGAGGAAAGAACACAGTTGGGGGAAATGTTGGGATTAGTGGAAGGGGTTCCCTCAAAGATGCTCAGGTTGTTTATTCTCTTTCTAGAAATTTAAAAAGAAACATTGCTTTCATATATTCAAATGAGAAGTTTTTGGGTTTAACACATATTTCTTGAAAAAATGTTATGTAACATATATCTATATAAATTACTTTGATTAGAATATCCAGACTCTCTAATTTGAGGGAATAGGAGTTTTGACTGGAAGTTTAAAAAGGGAGGGAGAAAATATGTAGAAGTTTTGCATCTCCGTGAAGTACGTTTCCCTAGGTTAATCACGTCCTATACTTTCTAATTTGGGAGTAAATGAGTCAGAGCAAATTGAGACCATAGAATTAGGTATTCCAAATATGTCATTGAAGATGAATTAAGATGGCCTAGAGACAAAAAAAGAAAAATTAAGACATTAAATCAATATAGAAAATAAATGAAATATTGGAATCATAAATAGCTCAATCCTAGGCCCTCTTCCTTTTTACCTTTTCCATTCACTCCACAAAATCAGAATTTTTTTGCCCAGAATTTTTTTAATGGACATTCCAGTGACCCTCAAGTTTATATTTCATATCAAGAAATCTTTTGTTCTATTTGTACATCCATTTGAATATGTCACTTTTAAATGTCACAAAGACATCACAAACTCAATAAGTCAATAATTGATATTATCATCTGTATATCCAGATTCAATTATCTTCCAGTTTCTTTTATTGGTGAATGACCCTAGCATCTATCCAGTCCTGTGAGTCAGAACTCTAGGCGTTACTTGTGATATTTCACTTTTTCTCACCCCAGATCCAATATTTTATTAGGTTCTATCAGTTTCGCTTTCTAAAACCCCTGACCCACATTCACTGCAATCCATCTATCTCTACCCTGGACTAGCTCCTATTATATCTTGTCTGGGTTACGTCCATGGCGTCCAACTTTCTTTTTTTCATCCACTCGTATTCCTCTAATCTTCCCTCTCCACTGAACTAGAGTGTTCTTGTGAAAAAACAAATGTGATCCTTTACTCAGAAATCTTCAATAGAGGCACCTGGGTGGCTCAGTCTGTTAAGTAACCAACTCTTGTTTTCAGCTCAGGTCATGATCTGAGGGTCGTGAGATTGAGCCCCAAGTTGGTCTTTGCATTGGGTTTGGAGCCTGCTTGAGGTTCTCTCCCTCCTTGTGCCCTTGTCTCCTAGCTCATGCACACATGAACTGTCCCTTTTTCTAAAATAAATAAATAAATAAATCTCTAAAAAGTATTCAATAGCTTTTCAATTTTTTTCTATTACCAAGGTAAAAATGTTTATTATTACCTAGAAGGCTCTGAACCCCACTTCTCCAGCCTATTTATCACCCCTCTACATTGAGATATTGAGATGATTTAAACAGAGCAGAGAGTGAAATACATCTGCAGTTTACTTAGTGATACTTATGATTCTAAGAGCACTCCCGCTTCCTCATTGTCTTGCTCACTTTGCTTCCACCAACCTCCCATTTCTGTTCTCCAGTTAGTTCCTACTTATTTTTCAGATCTCAGCTGAGATATTGATTTCTTCAGGAACAACTTTTTTGACCATCTTATTTTGGCTAGTAAAGATCCTCTGCTTAACTTTATCTTTCATATTACTTTTCCTTCAGAATAATTGCCACAATTTGCAATTATATGCATTTTTAATTGTTAGATTACTGGCTGTCTAGATTTATGCTGACTAATATAGTAGCCACTACTCGTGTATCACTACATAAACTTAACTACAAATTTTAAAATACCATTTCCTCAGTCATACTAGCCACATTTCAAGTGCTCAATAGTACTAAAGAAAAGTCAGAGTTGCAGAGTAAACTGATAAGATTTCATTCAGGACTATTGCAATAGGGAAAGAGAAATCTCAATATAGTATAGGGCTCAATTCCAAATACAATATGAGAAAATGGGAATTTGTAGTCAAGGATCAGTGTGGGGGTTCAATGGAAAGAGGAAACATCAGAGGTACCAGGGAATTCTGCCTAAAGTGATCTAGCAGGATTCTTGCCAAAGACAAATCAGAAGAATCAAATGTTACTGGGGGTTTGGTAGAGGATGAACAACCCACTTAGATACTGAGGGCAATCAGATAAGATGAGAGATTCTAGCTAAACCAATGTGGTAGGATTCTTGCTAAAACTGGACAACGCAGAGACAAATACAGAAGTCCAATAAGAAATGTTTGGGGGAGGCCTATTTGATATGTTTGGGGGAGACTAAGTAGAGTTTGGTGAAAGAGAGAATCTTTTTTTTTTTTATTTCTTTTCAGCATAACAGAATTCACAGTTTTTGCACCACACCCAGTGCTCCATGCAATTCGTGCCCTCCATAATACCCACCACCTGGCTCCCCCAACCTCCCATCCCCTCGCCCCTTCAAAACCCTCAGGTTGTTTTTCAGAGTCCATAGTCTCTCATGGTTCATCTCCCCCTCCAATTTCCCTCAACTCCCTTCTCCTCTCCATCTCCCCTTGTCCTCCGTGTTATTTGTTATGCTCCGCAAATAAGTGAAACAAAGAATCTTCATCAATAGCCACATAAGGCTAGTTGCTCCTATATTGGATAGTGCAGTTAAAAAACATTTCTATCTCAACAGAAATTTCTATTGGATAACAGAGGTTTAAACTGTATGCTCTGTGAGAGTACAATCAGTATCTATTTGCTAAATATTAAAATTTGATTCCTTATAGATGTAAATACTGGTTGCTTGTTATTGAAGGAAAATCTTTCCCAGGCTTCAAGTTTTTTCTTTTTTTTTAATTCTATCTTATAAAGTGATTTAATTAAAATTATTTTTATTGGGTTTGTTCACTTCCTAAAAGATTAATAAATTTGGTCATATATTCATGTCATCATGGTTTAACATAACTCAAACTGATGGTCCCATCCTCAATTCAGTATTGTCCTATGGCTCACTGCTAAAATTTTCTTAAATCTGACTCTAGGTGCTAATGATTTAGTAACATTTCAGGATTAAACCACCTCTGTGGTTTAAGGGCAAACAATTCTCTTCCAGGGTCCCTAAATCACATTTGCCTCTCCTTTTAAATTGCAATATCACCTTTTTCTCATGTAGATTGATTGTGGGCCAGTTGGCTTTCATCCATATCTTTAAATCAACCATGCACTGGTAAAGCTGGCAGGTTGCAAGAAGAATTAGAAACAAGGCCAATGAAGCTATTCTTAAGTCATTCTATTAATAACATTGAGTCAGGATTCCTTTCCGTCTGTGACTTCTGCAGGAGGGACTGGAGGAACTGGCTTTGCCCAGAAATTTCATTTCTCTTCATTTAAATTCTTCTTTCACCCCTATATCAAGAAGTCTCCAGTAAAACCTTGAGAACTTTGAAAGAAAGAAAGAAGAAAGAACGAAAGAGAAGGAAACGGAAAATAAACACAATTATTTGTATGAGTGTGGGATCCAGATTCCTGATCACTTTTACATAAATTGAACCATCAAAGAGGCTCTGGAGGGTTTGTATCTGATCCACCACCTAAGGCTAAACAGAGTTTGGCATCTTCCACGGATTGATGTTGGAGCCTGGGTAAACGAGCCTCAGACATTCTTTGGAATGCCACAAAAATTCTAAACAATCAGGATGTATAAGATGACAATAACAAATGTTAATTTTAGCAAATACAACTTTACATATCAGTGACATGGGGGGTGGTAAAAGTTCACAAAGGAATGCCAGGAGCATCTGATATTTCTGTATAACTTAGAAATACTTTTTGGACCAGGTATAAGTAAGAGGTGTTCATTCCCAGCACATCCTAAATTACCCTCAAATGATCCTTCCATTATTGCCATAGGGCAAAACAACAAGATGAACCAGAGGATAAACAAGAGAGATTTAGGGAACACCAGGGCTACTCAAACAGAAAAGCCAGTTGTTGAATTCATAACTATTAGTAGGTATTTTGTATAGACTTTTGGGAGGGAGAACTTCTGTACTTTAAATAAATGAAGAACTTTGGACATCACAATACAAGAAATATATTATTCTTTCCAACTAATACTGGCTACCTTGGTTTAAGAAAATTAGCATCATAGAAGAGATAAGAATATAAAAAGAACAGATTATACATTATAAAATTTTGACTTATAAGTTAACCAACACTGTTAGTTATTCTGTAGTGTTACATCATTCATTCCAAAATAGCCTTATGAAGTCCAAATTAACAAATAATTATGACAATTAAATTTTAGACAACCCCTAAGTATTAAATATACTAAGTGTTGTATTTAGGCAAAGGTTGGGGAAAGAAAGAAGAGAGTGAACCAGTGAAACATGTAGTCAAATTCTACTACCATTCAACTAACCACCCCTCTCTGACAAAATGTTGCCTTAACAAGCTTCTTTCTTTATTAATTTTTTTCTTTATTAATATTTTACTTGAATCTGCAAGGCTATGGATAAAGTCAAGAATATGGACTTTTAAAAAAAATTATTTATTTATTTGATAGACACAGATCACAAGTAAGCAGGGAGGCAGGCAGAGAAAGAGCAGGTGGGGGGGAAAGCAGGATCCCTGCTAAGCAGAGAGCCTGATGCAGGGCTTGATCCCAGGACCCTAAGCTCATCACCTGAGCTGGAGGCAGAGGCTTAACCCACTGAGCCCAAGGTGCCCCAAGAATATGGACTTCTGAACCAGCCAGTAGCATCTGTAAACTAAATAATTTACTTGCCCTTTCTGACTCTTCATATCTAAGAAACGAAACTGCCTGTTTCCCTGGGTCATAGTCAGGCCTTCAATAAGGTGATATACATAAAAGCACCTGTCACATTGTTGGTTCCTAAAAGGCACCCACTGAATGAAAATATTATGTCTAAGAAAATTAGTTATATTTTCTTTTTGGAAAATTATTATATAACATGAGTAGGACTTCTAATAAGATGACTACTGAAAAATGTGTAGTTACCATAGCTCTAAAAAATACTTTACGATTAGAGGAAATGTCTATTGGAACACCATATTCATCAGTTCCCTACATCCAACGAATCTGGTCAATGTCTGGATATTTCCAAAGCAATAAACCAAATCTGTGCTTCTTTAAAATTGATATTATTCTAGTAGTTATCTGGGTATTTAAAATTATAGAGAGATATTTTAGTGGCATAGATATATGAAACATCAGTGAGAATCAGTACAATATTAAAATTGGTATCTTCTAATTTTAATGAAAATGTTTCTGGACTCAGTTTACTTTTTTAAAGACTGAAAATCAATGATTTCAATGCATAAGTTAAAACCTATGCATTTAGGAAGAACTAAAAGGAGGACTAAAGGACTAAAAAAACAAAGTAGATAAAGTAAAGATTTTGTATAGGACTATATTCACTAGTTTTAAAAATTACTCAAGAGCAGGTATTGAATTTGTCATTTTTCTGAACTACCCAACTTTGTATATGCAATCAGAACAATGAAAATAATGAATATTTAGCAAAGAGTTGAGAATAGCTACAAAGCAGATGAATTTTCATGTATACAGCTAAATACTTAAAAATATATGTATTCTAAATGCAGTTAGTCTTTGTCACTGTATAATATATTGGGTAAATCTGTATTTGAGAAGTTTCTGATAGAGGCTTATTATGTCCCCCCACTAGTTTAGAACACAACATTCGTACATTATATAAAAAATGAATTACAATGGACCTTATTCATACTGAAACAAACATACTGTGTATATAGTATCTCCCAACAAATGGTACTACTGGAAAAAATAATTTTACATAAAATACACAGCAAACATTGGTACCAAAAATGGCTCTTTAAGAACTTCCCCCTTACCAAGGCTCCAACTCAAATAGGATAAGGTTTTGGCAGAACAATCATTTGTGTTTTCTAAATGAAGCCACTTTGTGTCAATTAAATTTTTCTTCTTTCCTCATCTTTTCCTGGTAACTAATGAAGGCCAACTGTATTTTATGGCTTAAAAAGAAACTTTGCTACTGGCTTGAGACCTAGTCCACCAAATAATGGCTTCTAGCTCGCTGTGTCAGTCATTGATATTACTTAGAAGATGAGGAAATGATCCATAATAGGAATGCTGACAAAACTACCGTGACACAATTCTAATTTATCTGCCTTGACTATTTCCCTTTTTTATCTGTAAGATTGAAGATGATCTAAATCTATCTACTTATGGCTATCAGGGTTCACATTTTCACCTTTGCTGCCAATGTAATACCATCCATCTATGACTTTCTTTTTTTCTTTCGTGTGTGTGTGTGTGTGGTTCCTTGGTCTCTAATTTGTAGAGCCAATTTTCTATTTCTCCAGGACTCTTACACCGAGTACTCTGTCACTTACTGCTGATGTGGAATCTTGTCAAAAATATTTTCGAAATCAAGTATTTCATGAGAAATTGTGCAGCATGTTACAGAACCATTTTTATATTTTATCAACAACTAATTATTTTTATGGCTTCACATAAAGCCACAAATTTTAAAGATGAACAGAATAAGCATGCACTTTGTTTTAAAGATGAACAGAGTAAATATAAGGTCTAGAGGCTATATTCTAAAATAAAAAGAATAATGATTGTATATTTTATATTTGAGATGAAAAAATAGCTAGTATCATTAGAACACATATTTTAAGGATTATAACATTTGATCAATTCATAAAATAATAGAACTAGAAAAGATTGACATTTAATTTGTTTTTCTACACAGAGGAAAAATATCATATCACTTATTTTTTTCCATATGTTAAGTGCTCAACTAATTTTAGAAACATAATTTTATATTCTCAAGAATGGGGTCTTACTAAATATTTCATCTAAATACAAATTAATACTATAAAAATTAAAACAATTTTAAATTGGACCAATTTATTGTTAGGCATAATAAAATGTTTGATGCTCAAGGCAGGATCAATACAGGACAAGGAAGTCTGTCATTTAGGGGTCCACACAATTACAATATTTAAGCTTTTTCTTTTTTGCCTTGAAACATTAACTGGAACCAAAGTTAGTAAGGTAAACAAAACTATTAAACAAAAAATTCAATTCAGATATAAGATTGATATGGTGCTAAAAAACAAAACAAAACTATTGTGATCTTACTTTTTAACTTCTTCATTGTCTATTACTACCTAAAACAATGTCCTCCAAATTTTGCTTCACAGAGCATCCAAGAGTGCTATTTGAGAAAAAGCTACCACATTTAAGCAAGTTTGGGAATGTTCTGCATGTTATATCTTTGTCTTATATATGAACATTAACATAAATATAAACATATTTAACTGTGCTGGGAATGATAAATCCTGCACACATTTGAGTGCAGAAGGATTTTGGTAAAATTTCTCATAACATTTTAGAAGACTGTCTTTTGAAGAATGCACACTGGGAAATGTTGGCTGGACCTAAAGCTTCACCTTTTAGATGTAATTGGACACTAATTTTAATTTCAATAAAATTTTCTTTTCCTTCTCTTATGTGTGCCATATAACAACAATTGCCCAAGAATTTTCATTTGTTCATTTGAACAAGTAAAAATAGAAATGACAGAGCATAAAGTCATAGTTTATTTTTCCCTAAAAATTATATAGACATTTTAATTTCTTCTTGTCTTTCCGCAGAAATTTTCCATGCTAATGTTTTTTTATAATTGTTTATAATGTGTGAATAGATCATATTACAGAAAGACAAGGCAGGAATGGTGAGCCTATACAGGTGATTTACTGCTTAAGTAAAAATAAAATTTACAACAAAGCTAATCTGATATTTAAGTAACGCAGAATTATTATTCTATAGGGTTCAGCATAAATTATAAGCAGTTAAACTAAATTACTGGTATTAAACTTGCTGTTATATCACATAATCACATATTTGAAGTTTTCTGTTTCTTATCTATTATACATAAAATATTGTTAATATATTTTCCTTACCATTATTGAAATTTAACTGTTTGCATTTACACAATTTCTTACATTTGTGTTAAAAAAGTAAAAGTATCTAATTAGTGCTCAGAGTTTATTAAGCATTCATTTTCTGTTTGCCTAGGATCCCTCATACTCAATGAGTGTTACGGGTCTACCCTACCCTATATTCTTCCATAGGAGAGATTTAGGGTTAAGGAACAAAGGTATTGTTTAGATGCCAGTGAAAATGAAATTCTTTTTTTTTCTCATCCTTAATATTTTTTTAATTTCTTTTCAGCGAAACAGTATTCATTGTTTTTGCACCACACCCAGTGCTCCATGCAATACGTGCCCTCCTTAATACCCACCACCTAGCTCCCCTAACCTCCCATCCCCCCGCCCCTTCAAAACCCTTCAGGTTGTTTTCAGAGTCCATAGTATCTCATGGTTCACCCCCCCTTCCAATTTCCCTCAAATCCCTTCTCCTCTCCACCTCCCCATGTCCTCTATGTTCTTTGTTATGCTCCACAAATAAGTGAAACCATATGATAATTGACTCTCTCTGCTTGACTTATTTCACTCAGCATAATCTCTTCCAGTCCCGTCCATGTTGCTACAAAAGTTGTGTATTCCTCCTTTCTGATAGAGGCATAATACTCCATAGTGTATATGGACCACATCTTCCTTATCCATTTGTCCATTGAAGGGCATCTTGGCTCTTTCCACAGTTTGGCAACCATGGCCATTGCTAGTATAAACATTGGGGTACAGATGGCCCTTCTTTTCACAACATCTGTATCTTTGGGGTAAATACCCAGTAGTGCAATTGCAGGGTCATCGGGAAGCTCTATTTTTAATTTCTTGAGGAATCTCCACACTGTTCTCCAAAGTGGCTGCACCAACTTGCATTCCCACCAACAGTGTAAGAGGGTTCCCCTTTCTCCACATCCTCTCCAACACACGTTGTTTCCTGTCTTGCTAATTTTGGCCATTCTAACTAGTGGAAGGTGGTATCTCAATGTGGTTTTAATTTGAATCTCCCTAATGGCTAGTGATGATGAACAATTTTTCATGTGTCTGATAGCCATTTTTATGTCTTCATTGGAGAAGTGTCTGATCTCAAACCAGGCAAAGACCACACCAAAAAGGAGAATTTCAGACCAATATCACTGATGAATATGGATGCTGAGATTCTCAACAAGATCCTAGCAAACAGAATCCAACAGCACATTAAAAAGATTATCGACCATGACCAGGTGGGATTCATCCCTGGGTTACAAGGATGGTTCAGTGTGATAGAACAAATCAATAAGAGAAGAGAGAAGAACCATATGGTCCTCTCAATTGATGCAGAAAAATCATTTGACAAAATCCAGCATCCGTTCCTGATTAAAACGCTTCAAAGTATAGGGATAGAGGGAACATTCCTGAACTTCACAAAATCTATCTATGAAAGACCCACAGCAAATATCATCCTAAATGGGAAAAAGCTCACAGCCTCCCCGTTGAGATCAGGAATACGACAAGGATGCCCACTCTCACCACTCTTGTTCAACATAGTATTAGAAGTCCTAGCAACAGCAATCAGACAACAAAGAGAAATAAAAGGAATCCAAATTGGCAATGAAGAAGTCAAACTCTCTCTCTTCGCAGATGACATGATTCTTTATATGGAAAACCCAAAAGACTCCACCCCCAAACTACTAGAACTCATACAGCAATTCAGTAACGTAGCAGGATACAAAGTCAATGTACAGAAATCAGTGGCTTTCTTATATACTAACAATGAAAATACAGAAAGGGAAATTAGAGAATCTATTCCATTTACTATAGCACCAAGAACCATAAGATACCTGGGAATAAACCTAACCAAAGAGGTAAAGGATGTGTACTCGAGGAACTACAGAACACTCATGAAAGAAATTGAAGAAGACACAAAAAGATGGAAGACCATTTCATGCTCTTGGATCGGAAGAATAAACATTGTAAAAATGTCTATACTGCCTAGAGCAATCTATACTTTTAATGCCATTCCGATCAAAATTCCACTGGTATTTTTCAAAGAGCTGGAGCAAATAATCCTAAAATTTGTATGGAATCAGAAGAGATCCCGAATTGCTAAGGAAATGTTGAAAAACAAAAATAAAACTGGGGGCATCATGTTACCTGATTTCAAGCTTTACTACAAAGCTGTGATCACCAAGACAGCATGGTACTGGCATCAAAACAGACACACAGACCAGTGGAACAGAGTAGAGAGCCCAGATATGGACCCTCAACTCTATGGTCAAATAACTTTTGACAAAGCAGGAAAAAATATACAGTGGAAAAAAGACAGTCTCTTCAATAAATAGCGCTGGGAAAATTGGACAGCTATATGTAGAAGAATGAAACTCGACCATTCTCTTACACCGTACACAAAGATAAACTCGAAATGGATAAAAGACCTCAATGTGAGACAGGAATCCATCAGAATCCTAGAGGAGAACATAGGCAGTAACCTCTTCGATACCAGCCACAGCAACTTCTTTCAAGATATGTCACCAAAGGCAAAGGAAACAAAAGTGAAAATGAACTTTTGGGACTTCATCAAGATCAAAAGCTTCTGCACAGCAAAGGAGACAGTCAACAAAACAAAGAGGCAATCCACGGAATGGGAGAAGATATTTGCAAATGACAATACAGACAAAAGGTTGATATCCAGCATCTATAAAGAACTTCTCAAACTCAACACACACAAAACAGATAATCATGTCAAAAAATGGGCAGAAGATATGAAATTCATTTTTAAACCCTGTGAAGGGAAGAGATACAGACTCCTTTTTACTTTTAATAAAATTATATTAAATATATATCAGACAGTTAAACCCTCTGATACAATCCAGTTCAACAACCCAGAGAATGTGTCTGTTTTGCGCAATGCTCCATGGTAAAAATTTACAACTGCAGTGAAAGTGTTGCCAGAAATCTTCCTCCTTGTTCCCAGTTTCTGTCCAGGTTTCATTGATATCTTAGCATGGCTATAATTCACCTCAGGTTACTTTTCTCTCGTGACAGTCCCTAACATCTATTTCTGTGTGTGGGCATTTAGAAGGTCCACACATGGATAGAACATGAACATGCACCAGTACATGACATGGACCAACTTTGTTTTCTTTAATGGGGTAGTGAAAAATAAGATATGACAGTGCATGGAAATTCATGATTAATGGAAACAGTGACATGATCTCCAAAGTCTCCTTTCTCTTCTGTCACAAAGTTATCCCCCAGTAGGAAGAGAAGGAAGGTTGAAAACAACATTTTTGAAAGGAGATTTGAATCATGAAAGGAGACAGTGAATTAAGGAAATATCTAAAAGCACCAATAGTTCCATAAAATGATGGCAATACAGAGAAGGATTAGGAAGGAATAATCACTTGGTGCCGATCTATGAAATATTAATATTATCAGTTCAAACAAAAGTAAATGAAATAGGTTCCTTTCACTTATTTTATTACTACTTAGCTACTTTTAAATCTAGTGAATCTCTTATAAACATGATCTAAATTTAACATTTTATTTCTGCACCATTATTTGAATAAATATTCAGAGTCTTTAATCTTGCTGGCTTGAAAACAAAATTATTTTGTAGAAGCATTTTAAGCAGGAGCGCTGTAACTCTCTTCCATGAAAAAACATGATGCAGCAGAAAAGATCAAAGATTTATAGGGAAGTTCTTTTTCCTCTTTTTGAAAGCTGATGCCCATGGCTTTCACTAATTGAAAATCTTCTATACAAAAACAGGCCTGTAGGTAGTCTATTTGCAGCCACCAGCATTAACTGCACATCACTGTAACTTCCTGCTTTTAGAAACTTACTAAGAGATCAATGGAACTGGTTACTGACGATTTGAGGTGGACTTCACTAATTTGTAATGACATGGGTGTGCAGAAAACAAGTAATTACCTAGACATTATCTTTCATAGTTTCAAATGATACAACTGTCATCATTATCCATGAATAAGGATGAGAAAAAAATTTGGTGGTCTTTGACATTGAAAACACGGTTTATTTATACTGAAACTTTTCCATGTCATAACTTTCACAAATTAACTATATATATACATATATATGTGTGTATATATATATATATACATATATATCAGTGTGTGTGTCTAAAATCATTGCTATTGACATTTCAATGCTAAACCCTAAAAAGTGTCCTTGTTAGAAATATCAAAGATGTCATTAGATTAATAATTTAATAATATTACATCCAAATATTTTATCAATTGTCATCAATTATCATGAGTCTGCCTAAGACACGAACAAAAAAGGACTGTACTATTGTGCTTATGCTTGGAGAATATATATATATTTTTTAAATACAATTTTTTTTTATTTCATTTCTTTTCAGCGTAACAGAATTCATAGTTTTACACCACACCCAGTGCTCCATGCAATGCGTGCCCTCCACAATACCCACCACCAGGC